>CM053787.1:156629462-156744462 GCA_028749045.1 Cupressus sempervirens
ACAATTGGAATATTGTTGTTTTGTCATTTATGTCAAATCTATTTATATGAAATATTTCTACCTAATCTAAATGTCATATCTATTTGATTGATGAAGAGGATTTGAGAAATTTCTAAAAATAATAGAAATCAAAGAAAAAGTTTAATTATGAAAAGGAATCTACAATCAAAATTTGATTAGATAGACTTTGATAAAGTGAAGAGATTGTATATATCAAGTAAGTTAAGACAAGCTAATCAATAGAGTAAAAGGCTAAGGAATAATGAGTGATGCTTGTGTCGACCAAACCACATTAAGTTCTAAGAAAATGAAGTGTTGACCAAGCATTAGTGTCAACTGAGTAAGATAGTTGATGTCAAGCTAGAATTATTCCAACAACCAAGTCATTCACTAACGATTGACTATCAGAATGTAGAGATTGTCAAGTAATAGTGTTATGAATGAATTTGAAGAAATTGTGAGATTTAGAAGACTCAGTTAATTTATTTGTAGATGTAAACCATGTTGATGATAATATTAATGAGTTGGATTGTTGAATTTGAGGTCAAGATTAGGTAAAGGCCTAATAGAAGGATTCTAGAGAAGATTCAAGAGGAAGGTCAAGAAGATGAAAAAATACAATGAATCATGTTGAATGTGAATATAAACCATAAGATCTTTGGTGATAGTGGGAAATAGTAAAGAAAGAATTGTCAATTTAAATAGGTACAAAGTCGAACAAAGTCTATGGTGTAGAGTGTATTAGAGAGGCATACAAAGAAAGGTGGATTAGGGATCCACAAGGGTGAACACAAGAACATGTGTTAGTGTGAAGCTAAGGAGGATTGCTTACATAGATACTATTATCATTGATAAGCGAATTCAAGAAGATGGTTTAAGTGTTTGTGAAAGGAGAAGGTTGATTGCTTGAAAGGTTGCCAAGAGAATAGAGACTAGAGATGACAATGGGACACTTGTTACTGAATTGATACAAGAACCAAACAATGATCTAAACCTATGAAGTGTGTTGTCATCATAAAAAATAGAACCTATTGTTTTCTTTCTAATTATTTTAAATAGTTTATATCAAAATCCTTTTAACATCGGTTGACCTAACAATCATTTGAAGGACTTAATAGTCTTGGTAAATCCTCTAACTAGGTGACATTCTAAATGGAATGATTAAAGTCCTTTATCAAGGCCATTGCTAATAGGGTAGCTAAATCCTTTAACAAGATCACATTTAATAGTGCATATTTTAAACTTTAACAAGGTTGCCTCCTAACATGGCTCACTTTGAAAGAGTGAAAAAGTGGTGACATCATGCTGGTGGTTTTTCCCAAATTGGGTTTCTACGTAAAATCCTAGTCTTAAATATGTTGGTGGTTTTTACCCTTCAACTGATTGACAAGATAAAATGTGACAATATTTACTAGGTTGAAGGACTTAATTATAATTTTTTGAGTGTTTCAATATTGGAAAAATTAGATTACAGAGTTGAATTTCATACTAGGAAGGCCAAGATACATGATGCTAAAGGTAAGTTTATTTGAACTAGTGATCAAACAAGAGATAACTTATTCTATCTAGATTTATCAAATTAAACATGTTTATTTGCACAACAAGATGTTTGGTCATGGCACAAAAGAAATTATGTAATTTAAACTTTGAAAATTTTGTGAATATCATTAAGATAGAGAAAATAAGGGGGTTAACTACACTTATGAAGCCTCACAATGCCATGTGTAAACAATGTCAATTGCCAAAAATGACCGAGTCTAGTTTTAAGAGAAAAACATACACTACTAATGGTATTTAATAATCTTTCCATGCTAACTTTCATTGACCCATTGATGCTAAAATTTACTATGTCGATGAGTATTTATTCTATTTTTTTATTACTATTCAAGGATGATGACTATGATGTTTTTCAAAGCTAAATCTGACACTTTTCAATTATTCAAGTGGTATTTAACCAGAGTTGAAAAAGAAATAGGTAAGAGTCCAAAGTGTGTTAGATCTAATAGAGGTGGTGAATAAATTTCAAATAATTTTAATACATTCTACAATGATGAAGTAATTAAAACAAAAATGTTAGCTGCAATGACCCCCCCTCAGAATGCGATAGCCAAAAGGTGAAATAGATTAATAATGGACTATGCAAGAACATTAATGATGGAGAAGAACATATCAACAAAATATTGGGGAGAAGTTATTAGTACTATTTTCTATACCGTAAATTTAGAGTGTTGGAAATATAAAAGGAGTAACTAAGAGGTGAGGGGTGAATTAGTTACCAAAAAAATAAATCCTAGATCCCTTAAATGTCAATACAAATCTAAACCAAACTCTTTTGAGATTAAAATACTATTCTGACTTGGTTAGCACTCAATCACTTGTCAAATACTAAGAATTATAGTTACTTGTCAATCAGTAAAATAAATGCTTCTTAAGATGTTGAATGTGATTAACCTTATTTAACTTAATTATAAAATCATAAAGAAAATAAAATGAACACATGTGAAACTAGGATTTAATGTGGAAAACCAAATTGGAAAAAACCACCAATTACAACTACTTACTATTTTTCACTCCTCTGTAGGAGCCTTGTTAGGAGCCAACCCTATTAAAGGTTATACAAAAAATTGGTAGATGTGACCCTATTTAATGCAAAAGAATTTGAGATCCGTTCTATTTACCTTGGTAATATGATGTAGGAGCATCCTAGCCATCGCATTATAGCACTAATTTTCTTGGTTAATACTGAGTTACAAACATTTCTGAGTGCCTATAAATTTTTAGTCATTGTCGAGTTGAAGTTTTTGCCACCATGTCAACATACTAGTATCAATCGAGAAATCTTTCAAGTGTTGAGTTGGTTGGTTACAATGTTAGCTGAGCATGTAATATTTATCAAGTTGCAGTGTTTTCCAAGTTGTAATGTTGTCAAGTTATCCAGTATTGGTTGAGTGTTCCTTCATCTACTGAGTATTCTTTTTGGCATCAAGTATTCCTATTGGTGCTGAGTGATCCTATATGTGTCAAGTGCCAATATTTTCCTTGGTCCTTCTTTGACTGAGATTTCTATGTTTATTTCCAATTTGAGCTGACCTTGCACACATTTAATTTCATGATGGGTATTTAATATTTTTTGAGAGCTAACTTGTGGCTTGGTTATGCATTTAATGTAAGGGTTTATTTATTTGGTAATTTTTAATAGGCCAAGTTGTGTCTATACAAGTATTTAAGGGGATATTGGGTAAAGTCTTAATCATAATTTTGGGAGTCATGAATAATTTTGGTAGTATGGAGTCTTAGCATGGAGTATCTTGGAGATAGAAGTTCACATTTGAGTCTGAAGATATGTTCTTCTATGAAAGATGTATTCTTCTTTGTAATGGTCATAACCTAGAAGGTTGTACAACCAAGCATGTTGGATGTGAACTTCTTGATTTGGATACATGAAATATTATATCTGTCTAGTTCTAAATCTCGCTCATCCTGTTCATTTTCTACTATGTATTTATTTTTTGGTTTATGAGTCACCTCATTTTGGGGTACACCTAGATTCACATTATGTTAGGTGATATTAGAGCTTAGTTGTTCTTGAGTGCAAAAGTAGATTGTAGAAGTGTGAGGTAGTTTGTACTAGGACCTTGGTTGGGTAAATTTTATTTGAGAAGATCTTGATGTTAGAAGTCCTATCTCATTAGTGAATTTAGTGTAGGGTGATAGATCTATGGATTTGTCTTACACTTGTACAGGACTCAATGTTCGATCTTTGTTAATGAAAAGATGGTTCAAGGAAGGAGAGATGTAGATCCAAAATTATTTAAGATGTTAAGGGGACTTGGAACTAGACTAAAAGCTATTGAGTTAGCACAAGATTATGGAAGACATTGTGATGATGTTGACAGCACTAAATATGATTCTTTATAGGATGATTTACATGAAATGATTGATTGTCTAGAAGAGTTTGATTTAAGTTGGCATCTAAGGATCAGATTGAAAGTTGTTTGGATGGTTAAAAGTTTTATGAAGCGATGAAGATAGATCATGGAAATGCGTGATGATTTTTTTGAAATGGATGAAGTATCTTTTGGTTTTCATGTGCAGACGAGATCTGACATGGAAATTGTAGAGCATCTTGTTTTACACAATGAGATTGTTGAAGAGGAGAGTTTCACTTATACTAGTAAGGATTTGGATGTTGTTATTATTTAGGATGATGTTAATGTTGAAATGGATTTGATTGAGGACTTATATATTATTCTTGTTATGGATCCTAAGTTATATGTTCATTTTTTTATTGAACTTATTGATCTAGATGTTACTTATGGTAAGAAGATGGATTTACTTTCTATTAATATGGTTGAAAATTTTAGAGATGTTATTGATGTCGATTTACATGATGTTACATTGTTGCTAATATGGATCTCAACCTTTTTGTTGTTGAGATGATGAAGGATATGAATGTTGTTACTAATGTGGATTTTGACGATGTGGCTAATCTATACATTGCTAGAGAAGTGAATATACATACTATTGTTGTTATGGATTTATATGCTTCTACTTTTATGGATCTAAGTTCATACATTATTGTTGATCAGGTCTATGATTTGGATATTATTGCTGATCTAGATTTCATGTATGAAGATGAATTTATGAATGATGGTGATGATAAGTTGTATATGGAGCATTGTTATTTTTAGTTGAATGAGTTTATTGATTGGTTGGATGAGATTCTGATTTTTGTTTGGATGAAGAATAGACAATTGATTTTTAGATTTGTTCTCTTTTTGTTGATGGAGTAGAAACCTTTTTTAAAGATGAATTTGAGTGCTGAATTTTCTTTTGGACACAAAATGTAGGACACATTTTTCTATTACCTTGGTAATTTGATGTAGGAGCACTTAAAGTCTTTTCTATTTACACTAGGAGTCTAATGCAAGAGCATCCTAGCCATTAACTTATCCTATTGATTCTATTGGTTGCATCCAAGTTATAGACATTGTTGAGTGCTAGTAAATTTTTAGTCATTTTTGAGTTGGAGTTTTCCACCTTGTGTTAACATACTAGTTAGCGTGTTACCCCAATTATTTTTTTAGTAGCAATTGAGTGATATTTCAAGTGTCAAGTTGGTCTATTATAGGGTTAGCCAAGAATGTAGTCTTTTTAAGTTCTACTATTTGTCAAGTTGCAATGTGTGCCAAGTTATCCAGTATTTGCGAAGTGTTCCTTCATGAGTCAAGTGTTCCTATTACTATGGAGTGTTCCAGTTGCTATTGAGTGATCCTATTCGTGCTAAGTTTCAGTATTTTTCTTGGTCCTTTTTTGACTGATTTTTATGTCTATGCTTCCAATTTGAGCCAATATTGTGCTTATTTAATTTTGTGATGGGTATTTAATATTTATTGAGAGCCAACTTGTTGCTTTTTTATGCATTTAATGTAAGGGTTTATTTACTTCATAATTTGTAATAGGAAAACTTGTGGCCATACAAGTATTTAAGACGATCTTAGGTAGAGTCTTAGTCATAGATTTTTGAGTGATGAATAAGTTTGGGAGTGTGGAGTCTTAGCACAGAGTAGCTTGGAGATAGAAGTTCACATTTGAGTTTGAAGATCTATTCTTCTTTGAAAGATGCATTATCGTTCGTAATGGATATAACCTAGAAGGTCGTACAACTAGGCATGTTGGACGTAAACTTCTTGATATGACTATATGAAATAATATCTCCCTAGATCTGAATCTCGCTCCTCTTGTTCATTTTTTGATGTGTATTTGTTTGTTGATTTCTCGATCAACTAATTTTGGGATACACTTGGATTCACATTTACATTACTACTAAAGGATTTATGTCCCCATGTAAGGAGTGACCTTGTAAGAGGTCATTAAAAAGTTTAATCTAGAAATGCCATCTTGTTAAAGGATTTGGAAAATAGCTACTAAGATAACTCTATTAAGAGATTTAATACTCTACTAAAATTATGAGAGAGTAACAATCATATGACCTGATTGCTTATGAAACTATATTGCTGATTTTTGATCTCTATTCTAGGTTGAATAATTGATCCTCCTTGATCATATAAACCTTTATAGCTTTGTTTACTCAAAATACTTTGATATCCTTCCAATTTTCTTCCTTGATTTATCTTTTCAATCCCAAGCTTCTCTATTTTAATCCTACAACATGACCTTATACTTATATCATTTACCTTTTCAAGTTAGCTTGAATATACTTTCAAATAGTTAATGTTCATCATTTAATTCATCTATACTTAATAAATGGATTCTTGATCCTAGATATGTTGACTCAAGAAAATACTTTGATAGGTGACCCAACTTGATCAACACTAACTTAGAAAAGACTTTCCTTTACTCACAACATGAGCTTGGTTAACATTGCATCCTAAACTAATTTCCCTTTGTTAACCAAGTCAACCTAGTTAACACTCATTTCTTGCCAACTTCTCTTTGGTGATTGCGTGAACTCAAAGGACACCATCCTTCTACAAACTTCCTTTGGTGCCCAAGTGGACTTGGCCGACAATTACTAGTAAGGATTTGGCATTTTATGTAACATGAAAGGCAATATACAATTAAACAATTGATTTCACTAATCTCCCTCTTTGGTATTGATGGCAAAACAACATGTCATAATATAATAAAATTTTAGAGAAAAATAAAAGTAATGATAATATCCTTAGTTTCATTCTAATACTCATCCATGAGAACTCCCTCTATCAGTGTAAACTTGCTCTATGATTAATCTCTGATTTCAATGATGGCAATATAAAATTCTCCCTCTTCGATATCAACTCAAGTTCATTATCCATCTTTGATATCTCTAACAAATATAATAATATTTCTGATATATGACATCAAACTCTCCCTATTAGACATAAAATTTCACTAATGTATGACATATGTATGAGAAAAAACTCTCCATTTTTGATATCTTATGCTAAACATAGCATTTAATGAACTTCCATGTACATGATGTATTTATTCATATGCAATCTACCCTTTGTAATACTACATCAACTTGATTGATATTCAACATGCTTGGTTGATACATCACTAAAATGTTATTAGTGAGCTTTAGATAGGGGAATGGCCCCTAGCTTATTTCTTAGATACAAAAATGCATCCTTAGGTAATAACTTGGTGAATATGTCTGCAATCTATTCTTTTTTATTCACATATTCAAATTTTACTTCCTTATCTTACACCAATTCTCTCAAGAAATGATATTTTATTGCAATGTACTTGGTTTTGGTATGCATCACAATATTCTTGGAAATGTTAATTGTACTAGTGTTATCATAGGGAACAACAATTAGATCCTTGATTTCCTCCTTCATACATGTCAATAGTTGTTTGAACCAAACAATATTTTAAAAATTGACTACTATAGCAACATATTTTCCTTCTACTATTGATTGAATGATATAGCTTTTCTTCTTACTTGTCCAAGATACTAGCCTCTTTCCAAAAAGGAATTATCCACCACTAGTACTCTTTCTATCATCAATGCTTCATGTTCAATCACCATTGGTGAATGTTTTCAATTAAAAGTTGGCTCCTTTCTTATACTACAAACCTTAATCTTTAGTACCCTTTAGGTCCCTCATGATTATTTTTGATTAGCAAAAAATGTTTCCACCATTCCAATTTTTAATACTATATCAGGTCTTATATGCACCACATAATGAAGTTTTCCAATCATTGATCTATATGTAGTCTGATCTACCTCTTTTAAATCATCATCTTTAGAAAGCTTATGTGCAGTAGAGATAGGTGTTCAAACTAGTCAAGAATCTTCCATTCCAAGTTTATTCAATATCTCCGTGGTGTACTTTGATTGAGTGATGTAGATTCCATCCTTCTTTGATTGAATCTCTGAGACAACCAATTTTTTTATCTCTCTAAACATTGAAAATTTAAATTCCTTACTCATTTCATCAAAAAAAGATTTGCACAAATAATCATTTCTAGTAAATAATGTATCATCAACAAAGATTTTTGCCAAAACCACCTTCTTATCTAGTCCTCCTTTGATGTATAGGTTGATGTTATCATTATTTCTTTAAAAATTGATATTTATGAGATAATTATGTAGCATTTCATACCAGGCTCTAGGGGCTTGTTTGAGATCATACAAAGCTTCATGTAGTCTTCAAACAATGTCCCTTTTGTTAGGATAAATGAAACATTCTGGTTTATTAATGTAGACTTCCCCTTCTAAGATTTCATTTAGAAATGTTGATTTCACATCGATCTGGTATACTTTGAATCCTTTGTGAGATACATTTGCAAGGAGTGTTCTAACACCATCTAGACTAGAAACAAGAGCAAAAGTTTGTTCATATTCAATACCTTCCTCTTGAGAATAACCCTTGCAAACTAGCCTTGCCTTTTTTCTTGAAACTTCTCCATTCTCATTCAACTTATTTTTGAATACCCATTTTGTGCCAATTAAATTCTCGTTCTTGGTTCTAGGAACTAGAGTCCAAGTTTTATTCTTTTCTATTTGATCAATTTCTTCATTCATTTCTTCAATCCAACTTTCATTCTCTAATGCATCTTTGAAAGATCTAGGTTCATAATCAGTAAGAAAATATGTACTTTGTAATTTTTTTCTTTTCATTATACCAACTAATTGATCTCCAATGATTTTCTTGGGTGCATGATGCCTTTTGACATATCCAACAAGTCTAGGCTCCTTCTTTCTAAAAACACTAGCTTCACCATGATCTTATAAATCATGATTGGGTCCCAATGACTATGAATCAAGGCCATTAGATTGTAAATCAATTTACACTGGCTAATAATTGTGTCCACTTCTGATTATTTGTGTTGCATTGGATGCAACTCAGGTTAAACTGGGGATTTTAGGGACTTAGGTGGTGAAGACTATTGATTCTCAATTAAATTAGATAAAGTTTCAGGCTCATAGTAAAAAAAAATTGTATGATTTTTAGGTTCCTTGCTATTTTTTCTTCACTCTTTTTTGCAAACTCATCAATCTTCACATGTGCACTTTTTATAACTTTATAAGTAGATAGATTCAGATATTTATATGTTTTTCTCTTATTTGACTATCCCATAAATATGCCTTCATCACATTTTACCTCAAATTTTCCTTTTCTTGACTCCTTAAAAATATTAAATTTTCTTCCAAATACTTTGAAATAACAAAAATTAGGATACCATAACTCATATGATGTTTTCTATGAATATTCCATCAACTATACACAATGCAAGGTATGAACTATAGTATTGATTGCTTCTTTCTAGTATTTGATAGCGAGGTTCTTCTCTATCATTAGGGTCCTTACACATTCCATGATTGATCTATTCCTTCTTTTAACAATACCATTCTACTAAGGTATACCAAGTGTAGATACATGTCTTTTAATTCCTCTTTCATTGCAAAGTTCATTGAGTTCATTAGAAATGAATTCTTCTCCTCTGTTTGATCATAAACATTTTAGTTTCTTTCCTATTCCTTCTCAACTCTAGCCAAATACCATTTGAACTTTTGAAAAGATTTTGATTTATTCTTCAAGTACATTATTGTCACTATTGTAGAATAATCATCAACAAATTAAATAAAGTACATATATCTACAGTAGCTTTCTATGCCAATAGGTCCACAAAGGTCTATCTGGACCAGCTCAAGAACTTCTTTAGAATGATATTTTTTTCTTTTAAAACTTTTCTTTACCATCTTACCAATTTGACAATTCTTGCATATGCCCATGTTAGGTTTCTTGAGATTTGAAATGCCTCTAAATCTTTTGTTCTTCTCTATGTTTACTAGGTTATCAAAGTTCACATGACATAACCTTTTATGCCATAACCATCCTTCTTCTATTTGAGCAATGAAAAATGAAATTTAATTTAGATCTCAGTAGAGTAGATTACATTTAGTTTTCCTACCAGTCCCAACCATATTTCCTTTCTGATGTAGAAGATTGTCCTTTCCATTCGTGAATTTTACCTTGAACCCAATGTTATTCAATTGAGCCACATTAAGTACATTATGCTTCATTCTTTCAACCTAGTAAGAATTATCACATCTAAGATTATTGGTTAGTCCAATACAATCTTTACCATTCACATAAAATGGTTCATCATTTCCAAATCTAACACGTCCACCATCATACTATACCAAGATCTCAAATTTAGATTTATCACTAGTCATATGGTGAGAAGAACCTATTTGACATAGGGAATACCAAGAGGGGTGGGGTAAATCAGTATTCTACAAACTTTTGTTGCCAACTAGATATTATTTTTTACTTTGAACCATGCATAATAAAGTAAACAAGTAATATTAAATAGTAATAATAACCATGCATAAAGAGAACTCATAACACCATATTTTGTTAACTAGGGAAACCCTAGCCAAGGGAAAATCCCTATGCGGATGATATCCACTAGATGATGTACTAATTTGAATTTTCCTTGTTAGAGGATGGATCCTGTTAGGACTCTATAAAAATATTCAATATATAGGAGTCACTATTAGGAGACTTTAAATCCTTATTAGGAGATTCCAACCCTATTAAGAGTTGTAGTACAATGGATGCAAGAAGAGCTCACTGCCCAAACATGCACTTTCAATTACAAGAAGAGCTCACTATCCAAAAAAATAACTAAACTTTAGGTTCGTCAACCATAGATGTATATATGTTGTAACTCCTTAGTTGATCTATGACCTTAGTTTGATCTTGAATCACAAAATTAGGTTCTCAAAAACTTCACATATATCACTTCACAAAAGAATTGCATATAATTTTATTGCATTACAATACACATCACATCTCTAATGACTTCATAAAATGTATTTGCATAAATACCATGTCTTTTACAAAACAATTCTTAGTTGGCTAAGACCACAATATACCTTTCCATCTTAGAGTAAAAATGTAGGATGTTGGCCCTAATTAGTCAAGTAATTATTTTGTAAACAAAATAATTCCTTTACCTTTAATTTTGTTGTTTTGTACACTAGTAAATCATGAATATCTCTTTTCCATACTATCCATATTAATTTTTGATGTTATACACATCATCATCAATATGCATACTACTTCCACCTAATCTCTCTCACAAATAACATCATATAAACAAGTTATACATCAAAACAATACACTGTTGTAAATCAATGTCATTTTAGACAATTTTCTTAGTATCAAAAGCTAAGTATCTTTATTCTTGAGGTTTTCTACAACATATACATCATACTTCACCATATAGCCAATTGTCAACAATCTCCCCCTTTGGCATTGATGGCAACAATGTAAGGAAAATTGGCTAAGTGACAAAACTTTACCAAAACTTACAATACATAACATCTATTACATTACGTATACTTCATATTATAAATGATCCTTCGTTTGATATGATTACTACATATGTAACTTACTACACAATTTTCTTCTACAAATTTTCCTTGACTACAAAAGTTTCTTCTACACTTCCCCCCCTTTGACATTAATGATAAAGGTCAAAAAGTCTAAAAATTGTCAAAAATTATGTCTTGCTGCCTCAAACTACTATTATCTTCATACAATCATAGAAATTTTCCTTCAAACTTTTCATAGATTTCTCTCATGAATCATTAGGTGCTTTGGCAGTAGTGAGTATTGCACATAAGGTATATGATGTAATCGCAACTTCATTAAGGTTAGAGTAGGTGAAATTGGCATAAGTGTCCTTTGTTTTGACACATTCTTCCAACTATCTCTCAATAACTGATTTCTCTAGATTAATGGACTCTTTGAATTCTTATAGTCTTCTCAAAATCTAGTCTTTTTCAAGTTTCAGTTTCCTGTTGTCTATGTGAACACTAGTAACTTTTCCTTCAAACTCATCAACTCTGCAAGAGGGTTTTTTTTATCTAAGTACGTATAGCTTCCAGCTCACTCAACTTCCCTTGAATCTTTCTATCCAAATATTTGGTCAACTTATGAGATACAGTACACTTGATGTATAGTACCTTTCCAACTTGTTGACATCTTCAATGTTGCTTGATACAAGTATCAAGACTCAACAAATCATTCTGAATGTTTTGAAAAATGGTGCTAAAAGGATTAGCATCATGTGAAATCTGAGCCTTAGACTTTGAAACATTCAAAAAATTTGTAAACTTACCATCAAATGATTTTACAATAGCTTGAGCTCTATGTTTAGGGTCAACTTTCGTATGCTTAGCTATGAGAGAGTTGTGCAATCTATCAATCACCTCCATTAATGCTCACTATAGACTTTTAACTTTCTTTTTCTTCTCAGTAAATTTTTTCAAGGATGAGATATTCTTCTCACCTCATCTTCCTCTTGTTTCTTCTCTGCTACCTTCTTGGATATTCTCTCTTCTTATTCCTTCTCATCTCTTTCTTTTCTTTATTTTTCTTTCTTTTCTTTTTCCTCTTCTCTCCTCTTTTCTTCTTCTTTCTACTTGTTTTCCTCTTCAATCAATTTCAACTTAGCTTCTTCAATCTTCTTCTTCTCTTCTACTAGCTATCTTTTCTCTTCTTCAATTAGTCTTTATTAATCCTAAATATCTTTGGAATGGAGCTCAGGCTCATCATAACTTACAAAAGTGCTATCATCAATGTTAACTATAGCATTTTTTCGATCAATTTTGATAGTATCACCATTTATTGATACTTCCAAAGTTTTGTCTATAGTACCTTCATTTTATCAATAGCTACAATAGTTTAACTTCTTATTACATTCTTATCACTTCTCATAAATAGAACTGGCCTTATTTTTTCCATAGATAGGGTGCTAATTTACACATTAATTTCCCAAGTTCCATGTCTTCTTCCTAAACTAGTGCCTTATTTGCTATAGGTTTTTTATAGACTTCTTGATTGACAAAAACTTTAATGTCTTCAAGTTTCAAGTTATTAAGAATCATATATCTCATAGCAGAGATATCAATATTGTCTTTCTCAATATCATTATACAAATCATAAAACTTATTCATCTATACAAAGTTTCCTTCAATAAAAATGGTTTTGTTAATCTTATGTATCTTAGGTTTCTAGGGTTGCCTTGTTTTACTTGTTGGCTATTTTGAAACAATAACCATATTTGGTTTTTTTTCATCTTGTTCCTCCACTTCTTCAGCTTCACCGAAGCCATTAATTGTCAATAATGTCTAGTTTCTTTTCGTTGGTCTAGTAGCTTGGTACTTAACTATTTTTGACTTCCTTTTAGATCCACTAGGTTACTTGACTGATACAAAAACATATGGAATGCTCTTTTTTGTAGGAGTTTCTACAATAGATTCATCATATGCTTGGCCAACTAACAAAGGTGTCACATACATTACACCTTGTTCAACAGTTTGTTTTAATCCAGAGATTGTTTTTCTAATTGCTTGTGATTCTTCTTCTGACATATTGACCTCAAATAGTGCTTTCTTCATTATAGTTGCAATATTATTATGAGATTCCTTCCATAAAGATGCTTGGAAAGCTAATTGATGTTATCTTCTCATATATTCCAAATCTGTATGATGCTGGATCTATATCATATTTCAACAATAAATCAATATACCAAATAGCTACATCATCACTTAACTCACAACTTAAGGGCTCAAGAAATGTTTCACAAGGTTCAACTACTTCAATATATGTTAGATTTGTGTCCACATAATCAATTTTTTGTTGTCCAAGATTTTCTTTGTAGGATGCCTTTTGTACACATTTGCTATCTTGTCCATAGTGCATCTTTCAGTACTCATAATATCAATAACTGATAAAAATGAAAATCTCTTAAGTATATGAAAGAAAATATAATTAATTAGAGACTAAATATGAATACACCATTCTTAGTTCTCTTAATCTTCTACAAATTCTCAAGGAGTTGTACTGTCAAAATCTTACTTAAATTTACTTGCTCCTTCTCAATACAAATCTTAAAGGTTGCATAGATAAAGCATGTTTACAACTCATCACTCTTAGAACATGCACAAATAAAATATACAATAATTCTACTTAATAATCTTACACCATATTGTCTAATTATGCTAATCACCATTGCCTTACCATTATAAACTACCATAGTATAACTCTCAACCTTTTTCTTAACTAGTTTCTCACCAATAAGTACACTACCTTGTTTGCTAAGACCAATGACCTCATGAATAAGGTTGGCACAGATGTCAACTACTTCTTCTCCATCCAAATCTTTCCATTATGAAATCTTCTCAATATAATCTGAGTCCACTCTTTAGTATCAAGTTCATAGTAAAAGTGATATCTTACTAAATCCTTCAAATGCTTAAATCCAAGCTTAATAGTCATATCATGATTGAAAAAAAATTCATATGTTTCTTCATAAACTCACTTCCAATAGTTTCAACCTTACTACACAAGTAGCTTCCTACATCTTTCAAGAAAACTACATTTTCTATAGTAAGTGATAAAGCTAAATTAGGGTTTTCCTCTAGGGTTTTTATAGGAACAACATTTAATTTGGGTCTCTCAACATTCTAAGCTATAGACATATCCATGATTATACCAAGTATAATTTTATCAAAGAATTTCTATGTGAAAAATGATAAAATACCTTTTTCTCGAAGTAGGGATTTTCTCAAAACCACTTTGTCAATTCACTTCTAGGTGCTCTAAGATTCTGAGATAATTGTAATGTGGAAATAATCAAATTTTTATTTGATTTTTTTAGCTACAACTTGCATTAATTACATACTTTTCTAACTCAAAAAAGTTATTAAGTTTTCTCTGAAATCAAATATTTGGTTGAGATATTCTGTCTGATCTACAAATGCTATTTGAGGTTAACCATAACTTCCTTTTATCATGAAAATGCTCTAGAACACATTGCCCCACAAAATTTCTTGTAGAAGCATAAATTTCATCTTTTGTCATAGAATAAACTTTCTCTATTATAATAGTAACATTCATATCCTTTGTAACTTGTTAAAATAAGCTTCAAATTGTAAGCAAGATTTGGTACCATCTAAACTCATCAAGATACATATTCTCTTAACCTTGATACTCCTAGCTCTATCTCTAAACAAAGTTTTAGATTTTGGTGCTATGAACAAGCCAAATTTAGCTTCGTTGAATCAAACTTGATTGCTGACTTCAATTTTCCTATCTCATTATCATCTAACTTTTCCTCTGAGTTATCTATTCCTTTAACAAATGCCTCATTAATTTGTTCTTGAAGTTCACTGACTACATTTGTTTTATCTTCATTATCTTTCTTAGTTTCAGAGTTTTTTTCATGATTCTTTCTATCATTTTTGAAGTTTCTTCCATTTTTGTTTCTATATTTGAAGTTTCTTTCATGATTCCTTCTATCATTCCTGAAGTTCCCTCCATAGTTCCTTCTATCCATTCTATAGTACTTTTTTGTATGTCCAAAGTTCTTGCATAACTGACATATTGTGGTTCTACTTCTAGGACTCTGCTAATCAATAGGTCCTTGATAAATTTGGGCTATGCGTCCAAAGTTGTCATACTTAAATAACACACGATATGTTTTTTTTCATCAAAAGGTCTTCTTTCTCTTGATGTCTATTCATTAGATCTCTTATATGTAGGGTTAGTATTTTTTAACATTCTACCATTTCTTCTATAATTATCATATCTAGGTTTCTTACAATCAATGGCTTTATGACCCATACGATGACAATTATGACAATAAAAATTAGTAACCTAATTAAATGACTTATTTGTACAATTTCTTTTGATATGACCAATTCTTTTTCATGAAAAATACTTACCTCAAAATTCATACTTGGTTTCCTTAGGAGATTCGACTTTCTTAGGTTTATTCAATTTCATAGTTTCCTTCTCTTGTTCAACTTCTTTGGATTTATCAGAAGAGTGACTTGATTCAATCTTATCATTAGATTTATTCTTCACTTTCAGATCTTATTTACTTTCAGTTTTCTTTGCAAACACTAGATAACCAAGGCAAGTCTTATCATAGATAGATCTTTGTATTGAGATTAATTCATCAAGCTTTTCTCTACTAGAATAGAGCTTTTCAAGTTGTACCTTACTTTGAGTACTTCACCTTTCACAATAGTGTTTTACTTTTTAAGTTCTTTATGGTATTCTTTTCATGCTTCAAACTCTGATGTCAACTTTTCTAGATTCACTCTAATATCTAAATTTTAGTCTTAAATTCATATTTGAATTTCCTAGAATTATTCCTCAAACTCAACTTTAGATTGGTAATCTTCAATTCATGCTTCAAGATCTTGTTCTCCTTTTAGTTTTGAATATTCATCATCACTAGTTTCAAATTTAGTAGATTAAGGCTTGGATTGGAGATGTTCAACCTTGTTCTTCAATTGTCTAATGTACACTTTGGAGACTTCATATCTATCTTTCAACTTATCTCTTTATTTAGTAAGGAGATCAATCTGTTCAAGTTCCTCTTGAAGGTTCTTCATCAACTATTCCATATCCATAGGGATCTTAATTTTTTAAGCCTCTGTTGAGTAAGTGTGCTTTGATACCAATTGTTAGAAATAGGGCATTACTGAGGGGGGTTGGTGAATCAATATTCTACAAACTTTTTTCATCAAGTGGATATTATATGATACTTTGAACCATGCATATAAAATTAAACAAGTAAATTTGAATAATAATAATAACAATGCATAAAGAGAACTCATAACGCCAAATTTTGTTAACTAGGGAAACCCTGGCCAAGGGAAAACCTTGGTGGGGATGATACCCACTAGATAATGTATTAATATAAATTTTTTTGTTAGAAGATGGACCTTATTAGGAGCCTATAAAAACATTTAGTACATAGGAGTCCCTATTAGCAAACTTTGAATCCTTTTTAGGAGATTCCAACCCTTTTAGGAGTTGTAGTACAATGGATGCGAGAAGAGCTCACTGCCCAAATAGGTAATTGAGCTTTAGGTTCCTCAAATATAGATTTATAGATGATTTAGCTTCTTCTCAGTTGATCTCTAACCTCAGTTCAATCTTGCCTCACAAAATTAGGTTTTAAAAAACATTGCATATATCACTTCACAAAAAGTTTGCATATAACTTTACCACATTACAATACATATCACATCTCTAACAACTTCACCGAATGTCTTTGCATAAATACCTTTCCTTTTCACAAATTGTTGTTTAGTTGACTAAGACTACAGTATAATTTTCCAACTTAGAGTAAATATCTAAGATGTCGGCCATAATTGGTCAAGTAATTATTTTGTAAACAAAATAATTCCTTTACCTTTAATTCCAATGTTCTATTCACTAGTAAATCATGAATATCTCTTTTCTATACTATCTGTATTGATGTTTGAGGTTATACACATCATCATCAATATGTATATTGATTCAATATGACCTCTCTTTCTCTTAGATAGCATCATAAAAACAAGTCACTATTGCAAATTTGACTGAAAAGATCCTTGTTGAAGATCAAAGAGGGAGATTGTTGTAAAAGAATGTTTTCAATCATTGTTTTGTCATTGATGTCAAACCTACTATTTGTTGCGATGATATTTTCTTATAAGATCCAAGTACTATCACTTAGTTGATTGATGAAGAGGAGTTGATCAACAAGATGTAACAAGGGCACCTAAGGTAAAGGTTGAGTTATGATGATACAGTGAAGTGCAAGGATTAGTTAAGAAAATGGTCAAGTAATGTATTGATGACATACTCAAAGATACATAAGTTGGTCACACTTAGAATTATTGGAGGAAGAAGTTGTAACAAGGTTGACTACAAAGCTTAAATTAAAATTATAAGTGGGTTTTGAGCAAGTTAGTTGAAGCTGAGAAAATTCTTAGTGGAAGCCAAGTAATAGAAATTTCTAGTGTGTGCCAAGTGATCGTCATGTGATGAGTAAAGTTAGGTGTCAAACATCAAAAACAAATTAGGTGGTGCCAAGTGATCTTCAACGACCGAGCATTAAATAAAAAAAACATAGTTGATGTCAAGTAACATAGTATGTGTTGAGCACCATTATTTCAAAGGAAGAAGATTTTCCAAATTTAAGTTGAGATAATTCTTACATTGAATTTTTTGAATGAGATGGAAGATAAGGATGATGAGTTGTTGGCACAAAATCCTATGTAAACCATTTTTGGGTGAATTTTAAAGAATTATTCAAGATGTTTCTAGAGGAAACATAATATGGGTTAGATGTAATGAATCATACCTAATCCATGCGAATTGAAATTATAAAATGGAAGACTCAAGTGGGAAAAGGTACTCCAAGACTTCTATTTAAGAAGTCACAGACCAAGAAGCAAAGATTTGCTGATACTCTTGCTACTCAAGAGCCAAATCTGCAAAGTGGTTAGAAGGGTGTCAAGGAGGAGACATCTAGGAGAAGGAAGAGCATAGAGGTTCTAATTCTAGGAGTGGTCATGAAGAGATGATTACACTAGCACACTGAGTGTGCTAACTCAAGAGGAAAAATCTTGAAAGGAGGGCAAGCTATCAAGAGTTGCAGAGATTGAAGGCTAGGCAAGGGTATGAGCTAAGAAGTGATCTGAGATCTACAAGATAGGTTGTATGTTGTAGTCAGGTGAAGATTTTATAATACTCTCTAGAAATTTTATTATATATAAAAATCCTATGGACTTAGGTTGGCCTAACAACCATTTGTAAATCCTTTAACAAGGTGGCATTCCAATTGAATGTTCTAAAGTCCTCTAACTAGGCCCACTTCTAATAGGGTGCTTAAATCCTCTAAAAAGGTCATATTTAATAGTGTGTTGGAAGCCTTTAATAGGGAAGGCCTTTCACAAGGCATCACTTCTGAAGGGTGAAAATTGAGTAGCATGTTATTGATGGTTTCTCCCAAATTGGGTTTCCATGTAAATCATTGCATCATGTGTTGATTTCTTATATCTTATACTTGCATGTTGATTTATAGTAACTTGCTGATTAGAAAAGTTAAAGCTTGGATGAATGATTGATTGAATGGGTTCACTAAGCTTAGTGAAAAGTTTGAATATGACATTTGGACCTTGAATAACTGATTCACCCCCCCCTCTTACTTATTCTAAAGAAATTCTAACAATTGGTATCAGAGCCCTCTATTGATTTAGTTTCAAGGTACTAGAAGTAGGAAGATCAAGATGTCCAAGAGAGAAGTTTCCAAGCTTAACAAAGACAACTTTTTTGCATGGAAAAGTTTGATGAAATTGCACCTTGGATCAATAGGTGACTATGCACAAACCTCAATTGGAATAAAACATGTAACTCCAATAGGACCTCTTACTGTAGATGATTTGAACAAAGCATAACCAAGCATTGTGGGAGATTGCCTCTGCACTTAGCTATGCAGAATATGATGACATCAAAGATTATGACACTACATTCAAGATGTGGAAAACCTTATCAAAAATCTATGTAGGAGATTAGAATGTTTAGAGAGGAAAGAGAGAAAGTCCAAGAGGAAAGTTTGATTACATGAAGATGGAAGAAGGTAAAAATGCTACTCGATACACTGCAAGAATGAAAGAAGTGGTGAGTGCAATAAGAAGTCTAGGTGGAAAATTGGAAGAAGAAACAAATATCAACAAATACTTAAGAACTCTACTCCCTATCTATGTTATAAGAGTTTTAGCCATTCAAGAGCCGAGGTCTGTACAAGGGAACACACTAACCTTTGAAGGAATAGTGGGAAGACTTACTACATTTGAGCTATCCAATTTTGACAACTACAAACCTGAGAACCTTGAATCTGCTTTGAAGGCCAAGATGATGATAAAATATACTAAGGAGGACACATCAAGCAAGAGAAGAAAAAAAGGAAAACATGCATCCAGTGATAGCAACACAGATGGGGAAGACACATAATAGCTAGAAACAATACTAGCTAGGAGATTCTATAGAGGTAAAGGAAAATTTAAAGGTAAGCTCTGTATCATATGTTTCAATTAAAATGAAGTAGGCCATATAGCTACAAGATGTCCAAAGAACAACTACAAAGAAGGAAACAAGTTCAGGAACAAAAGAGAAGATGATAGAAAAGATTACAAAGAGAAAGAAAAGAGATGCTATATTGTTGAAGAAGATTCTGATGAGAATGATGATGAAGTAGTCTATGTAGCCATGAAGGATGAATTAGAAAAAGATGAAGATGAAGCAAGAACATTGGTTACCTATGTGAACAAGACTGACAAGTGGATCAGAGATAATGGATGCTCACATCACATGATAGGAGATAAAAGTAACTTCATTACCTTTACTCAATATAATGGAAATAGTGTTAGATTTGGTAATGATGCCCCATGTCAAGTCAAAGAAAAAGGCTCTATCAAACTTAAAGAGAAAGTTTCATGTGATAATGCATACTATGTTGAAGGATTGAACTACAACTTGTTGAGTGTATCATAGTTAGGCAATGTAAGTTGCAAAGTTGAATTTGGAAACAAAACTACCAAGATCTATGACACTGATGGAAATCTAATAGGTAAAGGTGAATAAACTAGGAGTAATCTATGTTACCTAGATATGGAAGTTGCAACATGTCTTGTTGTTAGGCTTGATGATGTGTGATTGTGGCACAAAAGGTTGTGTCATGTTAACTTTGATAATCTAATTAGCATTAGCAAGAAAAAGCAATTCAGAGGATTGCCCAAGTTGAAGAAACTTGAAAACAAAATGTGTAAACAATATCAACTAGGAAATATTACTAAGTCTAGTTTCAAAAGAAAAACATACACTTCCAAAGAAATACTAGAGTTAGTTCATACAGACTTATGTGGCCCAATAGAAGTGCACAACTACCTAGGATACAGATACATAATACAATTTCTAGATGATTAGTCCAGGATGATGACTATTATGTTCTTAAAGGAAAAATCTGATGCATTCCAAATTTTTAAGTTGTATTTGGCTAGAGTTGAGAAGGAAATAGGAAAGAACCTAAAATTCCTAAGGTTAGACAAAGGAGGTGAGTTCACATCAAGAGAGTTTGAAATATTTTGCAATGAAAAAGGTATTAAAAGGAAAATGTTAGCACCAAGAACTCCACCAAAAAATGGTATTGCTGAAAGGAGAAATAGGTTGGTGATTTACTGTGATAGAATCTTGATGATGGAGAAAAATGTTGCACTAAAGTACTAGAGAGAAGCTATAAGTACTACAATCTACATACTAAATAGAGTTTAAGTCAAGAAAGGTAATAATGCAACACATTTTGAATTATGGTATGGTCATTCACCTAACATCAAAAATTTCAAAGTCTTTGGTTGTAAATGCTACATTCTAAAAGATACTAGAAATGGCAAGTTTGATGCAAAAAGTGAGGAAGGCATATTCCTTATATATTCCACTAGAAGTAAAGCACATAAGTATTTAAATGTTAATGCTAAAAAATTTGTGGAGAGTGGAAATGTAAGTTTTGATGAGCATGCAGAGGTTTAGGTTGATGAGTCAAAGAAGATAGAGTATTACAAATCCTTTTTATACTTCTATGAAGGAATTACAATTGAAGACAATGCTATGAATCAAGTTGGGAATCAACAAAAAACTTCAGTATCTACCAAGTGTTAACCTATGAATGTTGAGCTACATTTAGTAGCCAAGCTACATAATGTAGAATATGTATATTCTGATTCTAAAAATAGTATGCAAGAAAGGAATGATTAAATGCTAGATGAAGAAGAATGAAATGACTCTAATGCTGAAGGATCAAACATGGAAAGAAGGACTAAACCCAGATTTGCTAAGTATGTGAGAAGAAATCACCCTATAGATCAAATCATTGGTGACAAAGATGCCAGACCAATGACAAGGAATAGGCTCAAGAATAAATCATGTTTGCTAAGCAAGGTTGAACCCAAAATAGTGAAATATGCACTACAAGATGATGACCGGTATAAAGCCATAAAAGAAGAGATATATTAGATTGACAAGAACAAAAAATGTTCTCTAGTTCCTAGACTAGCTAATAAAAATGTGATTGGTAGAAAATGGGTGTTTAGAAACAAACTTGATGAGAATGGCGAGATAACAAGAAACAAAGCAGATTAGTTTGCAAAGGTTATGCACAAGAAGAAGGACTAGATTATGGAGAGACATTTGCCCCTGTTGCAAGAATGGAAGGAGTAATAACATTACTTGCATGTGCTACATATAATGGTTTCAAAGTGTACCAAATGGATGTGAAGTCTACTTTTCTAAACGGTATACTCAAAGAAGAAGTCTACATAAAAAAACCAGAGGGATTTGTTGATGAGAGGAACAAGGACATGGTCTGCAAGCTACACAAAGCACTTTATGGATTGAAGCAAGCACCTAGAGCACGGTATGAGAGGTTGCACAAATATATTGTGAATATAGGATTTGAAAGAACAAATGACAACAACAACTTGTACATCAAAGCTGAAGAAGTTAAAGACTTTTTGATATCATAAATCTTTGTTAATGATATAATATTCGGAGAAAAAGATGTTTTATGCAAAGATTTTGCTTATCAAATGAAACATGAATTTGAAATGTAATTGTTTGGAGAAATCAAATTATTTTTTGGATTACAAAAACATCAGTTGAAGCATGGCATAATTGTGACCCAATCCAAATACATCAAGGAAGTACTCAAAATATTTGGGCTAGAAGACTCAAAACCAGTCAGCACACCAATGGCAATAGGCCATAAGCTATCTAAGAATGATGAGTTTGCTGAAGTAAATCAAACATTTTATAGGTCAATGGTTAGAAAGCTCCAATATGTTATACATAGTAGACCAAACATTGCATTAGCTATTGGAATAGTAGCAAGATTTTCTACAAATCCAAGAGAAAATCACTTAATGACAGTGAAGAGAATATTGAGATACCTAAAAGGAACTTATGACTTTGGTCTATACTACAAGAGGAATGAGAAGTTTGAACTAAAAGCCTACACTGATGTAGATTGGGGAGGTAGCATTGATGATAGAAAAAACACTAGTGCAGGAGCACTTTTCTTAGGAAAGAGGTTGATTACTTGGACCAGAAAAAAGAAAAGCTATGCCTTATAGTCTACTACTAAAGTTGAATATGTGGTAGCTACTATAAACTACACCAATATTGTATGGATCAAACATTTGCTGCAAGGTATGAAGAAAGAAGTAAATGAGTCAGTGACACTTTATTGTTATAATACAAGTGCTATCAATGCATCAAAGAATCTAGTAATGCATGCTAAAACTAAGCATATTGCAATCAAGTATCACTATGCAAGAGAGTTGGCAGAAGACAAACAAGTGAAGATGGAATATTTGTTGGTAAATAGACTTGTCCTTTCTTGTTTCTTGTGAAGTTATGACTCTTAATGCTTGAATGATGAACAATATCTATTTATAATAGTTGAAAAGTGATTCTCTGATTACTAGCTTCTCTCTAAATTGGTAGGTACAACTCCCTGTGTGAATGATGTTCAAGGAATTATGTTTAATTCCTAAAACTAATGTGGGGTATGCTCTTAACCTGAAAGTAGAAGAGGCAAACCAAATTAAGCCTAACTAGAACTTAATTCAGGTATGAAAGACTTCTCAATACTAAAACAGATTCACATATCCACACATCTTATGAATCCATAAATTTGTTTGCATAAGACTAGAATAAGTTAAAATTCAAATCTAAACTATAACTGATAGATTAGGAATGTTAACAAAATCTTTAGCTGAATGAATAATAACAACACTTATCACATTCATTCATGATCTTGAAAATAGGGGAAGGAAGCTCTGTTCCTCCTTAATTCTCTGTAAAATGAAAAGGAAACATAGATTGAATACAATACCTACTAGAATAGAAAATGATTGACATAAAATACCATTTAATTGACTCTACAATCAAAAGTACTTCACACCAACAAATTTTGGACCTTTCATTAATCATTCAACTTCATACATATAGAGTAGAGAGATGAGCGTTACAATAGGAATTTTAATCGCTTCATCTTTTGAGCATGACAAATGGAAAGATGCTAGTTTGTCATATTAAAAAATTTAAAGTCACAAAAGAAGGTGAAAAGGAGGTGTCATCGAATCATTTAGACTTCTTCCCCTTCTCAACATTCACCCTATATGCCTTGGCAGTGACTATAATGGGAACTAACTCCTCATGACTAGGCACATTTACATTAGTGAATCTTAAGAGCCATTTGGAGTGTTCTCGAACCAATTCTTTTAGAGAATTTAGATGTCCTATCAATTCTTTAGTAGCTACATGTATGCATCCACCCAATGTCTGTAGCTCTGTCACTCTATTTTGAACGCTTGAAGCCATTCCTAATAGGTTACTTAAATACATAGAGAAGTTGTTCTTCATTATCTCTACTCCAATAAGGGCTATCCCTTGACCACTAGTTTGTGGATCAGTGTGTAATCCCTTCATCAGTTCAAATGCCCTATCTTGAGTTCTCTTCACTTTATCTTCTACTTCTTTGAGTCCTTTTCCAGCTTCCTGAATCATCTCTAGCTTGAATTGCATACCCTGGAGCCATTAAAACAGGGATTTAGTTGCTTTCTTCAAAATATTTACTTCGACCGCCTCCCTTGCCTTCATCTAGATAATCATTTTTAGGAGAGAAATACACTCATCGCATCGTGCCTTCTTTGCAATCAAGGTGTGTTGATTAGACAAGATATTATCTTTCTCAATATCCAATCAAAGGATAACATTCCCAATTTGATCAATCAGAGCAACTCCATCTACATTGAGTTTATCAATCCACTCTTTCCCAATCTAACCAAAATGTCTATCTTTTTTAAGCTTTGAGATGAATGCTTGCACCTCTTCTACTGTAGGATTCTTAGTAGTAGGCACATCGGTAATGGTTTTCAATGGGACAACTAGCTGCTAGATGAATCTTTTGAGTTCCTCTATCTCAACTTTCATCTTAATCTTTGATAATTTGTGGCTTTCTAACTGACCTTCTATTATCTCATTGCCTGATCTCCATAAGCCAACTTTTGTATCATGTCTGGCCTCTCCAAGATCAATTGAATGTAGAGTGAAGTCTTTAGGAGTCATATCCTCAATCGTCCCTAATTTATTTGGTTTTGGAATCTCTATAGTCAAATGTTTGGTATCTAGATCCTACCCAAGTATGGAAAAAGTTTTCTATTTCTTAGCTTTTACCATGGCTGACCTAGAGTGTACTGCTTGAGACACAACATCCTTTGTAGGAACACTTTCATATTTCCTTTTTCTTTTTTTTTCTAAGGTGTCTTCAAGACAAGACTCTGTACCAATCACCTTGGAAGCCATTCCAAGTGACTCTATGCTAAAAAATTTCTTCTTTACTGGAGTCATTGCTACTGTTGTTGTAGAGAAGGGGTTCTTCAGATCTTAAGTGAGAAGCTAAGATGAACCTGGGACACTCTCTTCTTCTTGAGTTCTCTTTGTAGTTTCCTCAGATTTAGTGGACTCACTGCTACTACTCTTATCATCTTCAATTTCTACTATCTGGATAGGAGAACTAGTTGGCTTCAAAAGAGAAGCACCTACAAATGGAGTAGGGCTATGATGAGGAGATGAAGCTGGGGTAACATGTGGAGATGGAGTTGGGGTAGTGTGAGGAGGCAAAGCTGGAGTGATGGTTCCATCTTTTGGCTCTTCTATCCCTTTTTCTTCAGTACCAGCTTGAGCTCCAATCACTAGTAGAGAACCTCCTTGGCAAGTTGGAGCTATTGGAATATTCTTCTCTAAGGGTTGATCACATCATCTTTTAGATTTAGCTAGCCCTGGAGTAGCCCAAGTTGTAGCACTAGGTGTGGTGCTTTGAGAGGAAGTGGGAGCAGCAACAGCTACAGAAGCTTGAGTAGGCTTGCTCTTGCTCTGAAACTTTTTTGCTGTCCACTCAACCCATTTTCCAGTTCTCTTAATAATCTGAGCCATCATAACATCAATATCTTCTTTCATATTTACACATGGCTTAGAGATGATTAGAATGCTTCTCAATTTTTTCAAATATGTATTACTATACATATTTTTACCATCATATTCTAGCCCTTCTACATCGAAGTTGATGCCATAGGTCTTGATTTCATCTATTGTATGTCTAGAAAAGGCACAATCCTGACTCTCTAGCTCGTCTCTACAATTAGCCTAGTAATCTTCCATGGTAGTTACATGTTTGATGATGCTTTTGATTTGGATCACAACTCTAGCATACCCATTTGGATCAAACATGGGCCTTACCACTTCATACTCCTCCAGTTTGTATTTGTTCTCAAATGCTTTTGAGTATGTTCTTTGCATCAAATTTGGAATCACAACTATAAGCTCCAACTTGTATGGGGAATTCATACCCCTTCTTTCTCAAACTGGTGCTCAACACATTTACTTGAATTGCTTTCTCGATGACCTCGATGAGCATGATCATATCATCTGGATATCTAGGAAACTTCAGGGGAAATCTATCAAACATTGCAAGACGCAAATAAGAGAAAGATGAGAATTGAATAAAATAATAGCCAAACTGGCTAATGACCACCATTGCTTCTAGGCTGAACCTTTGCTCTAGACACCCTCGGAGCTCCCTACAGATTCTCATAGTAAATACATCATTAACCAGAATATACTCTGCATATCTATTTTGTAACTGCAAGCATGGATAAAACTCATAACTTTTTACATTTTCAAGAAAATTCTCTATTTTGGGGATTCCTGACCACAATTGTAGGGAAGACAACATATATATCAAGAAAGATGACATATAAAATGAATTGTAAAACCAAGCTGCCCTGAGAACCCTAGAAAGATGTTCACTAACTTCATACACCTAGTCAACATACTATGTGTCGGAGTAGATAATTTGTACCATAAAGAAGTATTGTTCTATAAAATTAAATGCTTCTACCTCACCTTTTAGTCGATGCAAGAGGACCAAAATATCCACAATTTTGGGCTTAAGATCCATGCCAAACAGGGTTTTAGGGAACTTACTCTTTGCCCCTCTGGGCTTTTGGAACCAAGAATTTATGATCTCCTTCTGCCACACCATCTTCTTTAGGGAGAATTTAGACATGGCTCCTTTGATTGTTAGCTTAGAGAACTCCTCTTATTCTAGAATTTGTAGACAATTCACCACTGCTTACCTATCAATTGAAATCAATACCATTTGATTAGGCAATAGGATCTACTTGGTGTTTGGGTTGTAATGATTGATACATTCCACAATTAGCTCTAGAGCTTGTATTGTGATAGGAAACTCGGCTACTTCTACTAGTCCACTTCCTCAGAGCTTCTTTGTTATAGGGTGAGTTAGTTTAGTTCTTAGCCTTCTCTGAAAATATTTCATATCAAAGAAACATAGTGAAGTATAAGAGATACTCTTCCATGTTGACTTGATTCCACCCAACCCATCAAAACCGGAGAATCTTGATGCCATCTTTCCTGATATAGAATGATAGGAATTCAAAAATTGTGATAATATAAGAAAATGAACCCTAAACTTTGAAGTTTTTTGGAAGCACTATTCAATATAATGGTATAATAGTAAAGTGGTGATTTGAAATTCTGTTATGTTCTTCTTTATATAAAAACCCTTGATCTGCCCATTAAATTCCATAATTTGTGCCACACGAGCGACTTTAAGGATAAATCTGCTAGGTTAGTAAATGTAAGGGTTCTAATGGATTTCTCCTTGTCATTTCACTATTTTTGTTTGCCCAATGGTAAATCTCCTTTATTACTAATTTACCTTTCCATTTTCACCTAGTTTCAAAAAATCAAGAATCGAGTATTCCTTGAAGAAAAATTTGCTTGGCTAGATTTTGCTCAAAATATCCTTACACATTTCACTAATTTTCTTCCATTTTCATCCCAAACACATCTTGTGATCTATTCAAACACTTACCATGCTGGCAGTAGCAATCTTTCACTAGATGCGGAGAATTGGTCTTGAGGGTAGAAAACCCGCAATGGAGAAGGCTATTTCCATTTTTTCGCTTAAGCTTTCTCTTTACCCTTTCTACCTTAAGCACTTTACTATAAGCCTTCAGAAAACATAAAAAAGGCTTTGCAAGTGAAAAATGGGGCCCACTAGTAACTTTACCCTTCTATTTAGGCCTTTTCAAAAAACTTACTTTTTGGTTCGAAACCTGCCAAAGGAGAAGCTATTTCTGAGCTTTCTACTGATGCATATTCTCATCATCCTGGTGAATTCTAAGTGATTCCCACTATGAAAACATGATAATATTTGGATGATTCATCCATAATATGGCTTACCTTTCCTTGTTTCAGCCTAAAAATAGCATTTATGGATCCTTGAAAAGTTTCACCTTCGAGGTACTAAAACCTTCTATGGAGAAGAAGAAACCTTATTTTCCACTGGTTCAACTTTCTTTACACTTGGATCAAAAAAAAATTGCAAGTAAATTCATTTGATGTAGAATTATTCAAGAATCTCCATCGAGTAAGGATCTAGACTACTCGTATGACTCATGACAATAAGGAATACCCACCTGGCTATATAATGTGAGAGAAGACAAAAGATGAAACCCGATGGAGAAACTTTACACTTAGAAGAAGGAAGAAACAATTGACTCGACCAATCCATACACAGTATGAGTTAAATCCTCCACTTTGCAAAATTGGACTATGGGAAAAAGTGGGGCAACAATATGTTA
Source organism: Cupressus sempervirens (assembly GCA_028749045.1). Taxonomy (NCBI): domain Eukaryota; kingdom Viridiplantae; phylum Streptophyta; class Pinopsida; order Cupressales; family Cupressaceae; genus Cupressus; species Cupressus sempervirens. The sequence continues at coordinate 156,658,063 of CM053787.1, forward strand.
GCTCAAAAGAACAAATTGTTGATATCTTCACAAAAGCACTACCAAAAGATGCTTTTGAGTCTCTTAGACGTAAGGTAGGGATGATACCCTTAACTAAGGCTACTTGAACCAAAAAGAAAGTATGCCTTACATCAAATAAGCTGAATGTTGAAGATTTTATACATTGATGTAGAAGATGTTTACTTTAGGATCCATGCCTAAAGTAGCAGAAGTGCTGAAATTCCAAATTAGTCAAAAGAAACATGACAAAGGGAGAAATTGAATGAACCTATAAGAGCTACACCTGCATATTAAGATGCTAATATGTCTTTGACATTGTTGTCAAATAGAGAGAAGTAGACAATTGATCAACAACTATTGAAGATAAAGAATCCAAAAAGAGGGAGAAGAAAGATAGAAGGAGAAATTGTAAGATGTTGATCAGAATGAAAAAATATGAGCAATATAGAGGGAGAAAGATAAAAAACAAGGATACAATAGCAAAGAGGGAGAAGTTGAAACGAAGCAATCAGAATAGTAGAAGGAGATGTGATGTTACAATTTACTTTTTGGCATTGGAATTACTTTTCTAACCTAGTAAGCTTGTGGTTGAATAGTTTAGTCTAATGGTTGATCAGTTTGGTTTGCCATCAATGCCAAAGAGGGAGATTGCTGAAAATCTGATTGAAAAGCTCCGTGTTGAAGATCAAAGAGGGAGATTGTTGTAAAAGAATGTTTTCAATCATTTTTTTTCATTGACGTCAAACTTGCTATTTGTACAGATGATATTTTGTTATTAGATCAAGGTTCTATCACTTAGTTGATTGATGAGGAGGATTTGATCGACAAGATGTAACAAGGGCACCTAAAAGAAAGGTTGAGTTATGATGATGTAATGAAGTGGAAGGATCAGTTCAGACAATGGTCAAGTAATGTATTGATGACATACTCAAAGATATAGAGGTTGGTCACACTTAGAATTATTGGAGGAAAAAGTTGTAACAAGGTTGACTACAAAGCTTAAACTAAAATCATAAGTGGGTGTCGAGCAAGTTACTTGAAGCTGAGAAAATTCACAATGGAAGCTGAGTAATAGAAATTGCTAGTGTGTGTCAAGAGATCTTCATGTGTTGAGTAAATATCAAGTTTCAAGCATGAAAAAAATTTCAGTTGGCACTGAGTGATGTTCAGGTGCCAAGTATTTAAAAAAAACACAGTTGACACCAAGTAACACAGATTGTGTCGAGCACCAGTATTTCAATAGTGTTGAGTTGCTGCATTATTTCAAATGATGAAGAATTTCCAAATCTAAGCTGACATAGTGGTTGCATTGAATTTTGTGAATGAGATGGAAGATAAGGATGATGAGTTGGTGGCACAGAATCCTATGTAAACCATTTTTGGGCTAATTCTATAGAATTATTCAAGAACTTTCTAGAGGAAAAAAAATATGGGTTAGATGCAATGAATCCTACCTAATCCATTTGAATTGAAATTGAAAAATGGAAGAATCAAGTGGGAAAAGGTACTTGAAGACTTCTATTTAAGAATTCATAGACCAAGAAGCAAAGATTTGTTGATATTGTTGCTACTAAAGAGCCAAATCTACAAAGTGGTTAGAAGGGTGTCAAGGAGGAGACATATAGGAGAAGGAAGAGCACAAAGGCTCTACTTCTAGGAGTGTTCTTGAAGAGATGATTGCGCTAGCACATTGATTATGGAGACTCAAGAGGACAAAGCTTGAAAGGAGGGCAAGCTGTCAAGAGTTGCAGAGATGGAAGGCCAGGCAAGGGTATGAGCTGAGAAGTGATATGAGATTTGCAACATAAGTTGTATGTTGTATTCAAGTCAAGATTTTATAACACTCTCTAGAAATTTTATAAGATTTGAAAATCCTATGGACTTTGGTTGGCCTAATATCCATTTGTAAATCTTTTAATAGGGTGGCATTCCAAGTGAATGTTCTAAAGTCCTCTAACTAGGCCCACCTTTAATAGGGTGGTTAAATCCCTTGATAAGGTCACATTTAATAGTGTGTTGCAAGCCTTTAATAGGGTAGGCCTTTCATAGGGCATCACCTCATAAGGGTGAAAATTGAGTAGCATGTTACTAGTGGTTTGTCCCAAATTGGGTTTCCACGTAAATCATCGTGTCATGAGTTGATTTCTTATGTGTTATACTTGCATGTTGATTTATAGTAACTTGCTGATTAGAAAAGTTAAAGCTTGGATGAATGAATGATTGAATGGGTTCACTAAACTTAGTGAAAATTTTGAATAGGACATTTGAACCTTGAATAATTGATTCACCCCCCCTCTTGGTTATTCTAAATAAACTCTAATAGTTACACATTAAAACAATACATTTTTGTAAACCAGTTTTATACTTAGACAATTTTCTAAGTAACAAAAGCTAAGTATCTTTATTTCCAAGGATTTCTACAATGTGTACATCATGTGTTGGCATTAATGAAAAAAATTACATCACAACATATATCCAATTGTCAACAAAACCAATATCAATAACTGAGGTATCATTTCAAGTGATATGTGACATAAGTGCCATCTTATTATTCTCATCATCTGATTCATCCTTAACAAAAATGTTGACAATTTCATCATCTTCACTATGATGAGAATCTTTATAAATGTAACAATTTTTATTACCTCTATTCTTGTATTCCTTGTAACTTTTGAAATCCTTCTTTTCTGTGTACTTTTCTTTCTTCTTTTCTTCTTTGCTTTCTCCATTTGGACACCTTGCAACAATTTGACCAACTTCTTCATAAGAAACCTATGTCAAAAGAATTTTAATTTGTACTTTCTTTTTCCCTTGGAAAATATTCTTGTAAGTAATTCTTCAATTACTTCAAGATCTTCATCTTTGCCATCTTCATCTTCAATATCTGATTGCCTTTTATATCTTGTAGTTTGGCTAGAAATGTAAACTCAAGGTTGCTAGGGTTAGGAACATAATTATCATATTTATTTAACTCAAATGTTGTCAACCTTCCCACTAGTGCATCCAATATTATGTCATTCTTGGGATTGAATCTCATTTCTTAAATTGTAGGGACTCTAATTGCATAGATAGGGAGAAGTATTCTGAGTAACTTTCTTACCACTGTCTCATCATCTATCTTTCTTCCCAAGGCTCTGGTTTCACATACACTACCTTTGATCCTTTCATTTTATTTTGAAATATTTTTATCATCTCTAATCTTCATTTCATCAAATTGACCTCTAAGACATTTTTCCTTAGCTCTTCTTACACTGTCATCTCCTTCGTAGATGGCTTTCAGCTTGATCCACATCTCATAAGTAGTATCACAGTTGTTGACTTCATCAAATTCAGCATAGTTAAGAGTTGAAAAAATAACAATCATCATAATTTTATGATTCTTACTTTCTTTTATTTATTCAATGGTCATAGTTCCACAAGGTGCCACATACTTCGTGTCTAGGTACTTTAGGTCTGAGTCTCCAATGATTTCCAAATGTAGTCTCATGAGTTCTTGCCATGCCTTGTAGTTATCTTTGTTCATCTTAGGGATCTCCCTTCTATAAGACATCTTGAACTTTAGCTTAGGTCCTTGAAACCTTTTCTTAAAGAAGCAAAATCTCTAATACCAATTGTTAAAAATATAAGAGTAACTAAGAGGGGAGGGGTGAATCAGTTACCCAAAATTTATCTACATAAAAAATGTTTATTTTAGTAAAATCAAAATAGTAAAAGATATTTAAGAAGTATGAATCTTATTAAATAAAATTTCAAAGTTAAATAGAAAAACTTAAAATAACATAGCATTTTAACCTAGACAAATTCAAAAATACCAATCAACACTATTATAGAAAATTTGTCATTTCAAACAAATGGAGAGGACAAGTACTATTCTAATAGGATATATATTTTTTATATGAATTTATATATTTACACAATAAAAAAATAGATCTCATCTATCTAGTTTTTACAATAGGGAGGGACAACTACATAGCACAACTCTTGTTTTAATAGATTAAATATCCATCCTACTAGCATATAAATAAATGTATTCTTAAATATCCACCCTATTATCATATAGATAAAATATATTCTTAAATAAAAATATGTCCGCATAGTTAAAAATAAAAATGACATCTTAATACATATTGTAATAGAATAAACATAAATCATAGATCCCTTAGATGTCAATATAAACCAAAAAAAATTGTTGAAACTGAAGCACTAGTGTAACTTGGTTAGCACTGAATCACTTGACAAACAATAGAGTTACAATTACACAAAAATCACCAAAATAAATGCTTCTTAAAATTTTTAATGTTATTAACCTTAATTAACATAGTTGCATAATCATAAAGAAAATATGATGAACACATATGACACCAATATTTAACATGGAAACCCAATTTGGGAAAAACCACTATATGCAACTAGTTACTATTTTTCACTCTTTTGAAGTGAGCCCTATTATGAGTGAACCCTATTAAAGGTTACAGAACACACTATTATGTGTGACCCTATTAAAAGATTTAAATCACCCTATTAGGAGTGGCATTGTTAGAGTTCTTTAGACACTTCAATCTAGAAATGCCACCTTGTTATGGGATTTGGAAAATAGTTGTTAAGCTAACTCAATAAACAGATTTAATACACTACTACAATTATTAATGAGTAAAAATGATACAACTTGATTGCTGATGCAACTATATTGTTGATTTCAGATCTTTGTTCTAGCTTGATACTTGATCCTCCTTGATCATATAAAAGTTTGCAGCTTGGTCAACTTAGAATACATTGATATCCTTCAGATTTTCTTCCTTGATTTATCTTTTCATTTCCATGCTTCTCTCTTTCAATCCCACAACATGACCTTATACTTATATCATTTACCTTGTCCAGTTAGCTTGAATACACTTTCAAATATTCAATATTCATCCTTTAGCTAGACTTAATAAATAAATTCTTCAAACTAAATATGCTAACTCAAGAGACTCATTCGTTAGCTGACCCAACTCAAACAACACTAATTCATAAAAGAATTTCTTGAGACTTCCTTTGTTGACTACAAGAACTCAGCTTACTTTGCATCCTAAATTGAATTCCTTTTGTTAACCAAGTGAACTCAGTTAACACTATTTTCTTGCCAACTTCTCTTTGGTGCCCGAGTGAACTTGGTAGACATTGACTAGTAATGACATGAAATTTTGTTTAATATCAAAGCTAATATACAATAAAACAATTTTTTTCAACATAGAGTACAAGTCAAGAAAGGTACAAATTCTACACCTTTTGAACTATGGTATGGATATGCTTTGAATGTGAAATATTTTAAAATCTATGGAAGTAGATTCTATATATTTCAAGACAATAAGAATTGAAAACTGGATGCAAAGAGTGATGAAGGTATATGCTAAGGATATTCTACCAAGAGAAAAGATTACAAGTGTTTGAATCCTAAGACTAAGCAAGTTGTGGAAAGTGCAAATGTGAAAGTTGATGAGTTTGTAGAAAGAAGTAACAATCCATGAAAAGAAGAACTTGAAGGCTTTAGTACATTCATTTATGTGTATGATGATGTTGCTAGCACTAATAATGAAAAAAAAAATCAAGTTGTAGTCTCTTAGCAAAAAATAAATGATGAAGTGCAAATACAAATTACCAAGCAACGAAGAGTGGGTACCAAGAAACAAATTGGAGATGTTGAATCATAGATAGGGAATATCAACCTTCATATAGTAAATGCCAAGCATGAAGAACATGAACTAGAAACTAAACAAGAAAGAGAAAATTAGATTGAGATTATTATTTTAGATGAACATATAGAAAAACCTATTTGCTCTTGATTTAATAGAATTTGAGTCACCAAGTATGCAAGGTGAGAATGCATCTATGGGAAACTATCTCCAATAATGGACACAATTCACCAAGAACCTAGGCCAACTATAAGGCTACACCCCTTCACTTCAAGCTCTGCCAAACCTAGGTGGGTGAACCTCTTAAGATATTATTATGTGACCAGTGCAATGAACATAATAAAGATCTAGAATAATAGATGAAAACCCTTAAATATTCTATACTTAACCAAGAAATCACAAGCATGAAATAGCTAATAGCATGACTCATGAAATTGACAAGCTAAGTGAGGGATAGACTTTGAATAACTTTTAACATAAAAGGGAAAAATTATTTAATATGTTGATATCAAAAAAACCCCGGTATGAACAACAAAACCTAAAGATCTTATCTCTGATCAGTGCCTCATCTATTGGGTAATTACATGAATTACAACCATACATATCCTTGAAATCTTTGACATAATTCCTACATCAAGATCCCTAATCTATCTTTCATCTTATGAATATCCATCTACTTAAAAATGAATCTCATACTTAGACTACCCCATCATGAAATTTACAAACCCTATGATAAACATCAAGCAATTGCATGGCTCTTTGTTACATAAGCAAGACATTTCAACCACATACATTCCTAAAAAAAATGCAACCTAATTTATGCTCTTTGTTCACAAACTAGAAAAGATTAAAAATCCATGACCAGGAGACAAGATTCAAACTGAAATTAAAACCCCATGCTATTTTTTAATTCATTTTCCTTGAAAATGAATACATAAAAGATGTACAGAAATACTTCACAAATCACCGAACAAATGAGAACTCTCTACATAAACACTTAATTGCTATTCATACAAGAAGAAATGCCGAAAGGATGGTATCTTAATAGTGAGAAGTTTCTCTCAAAAAACTAGCACCATTATAAAGAATGAGAAAGATAATGATATAGAGGAAACAATTCTTGGATATGTTGTGCATTTGACATGTGTCCACTTGGAAAACACTCCTAATAGTGAAAAGAATCTCTCTAATCTCTCTCTACAACTGGTAAATCAAATCCTTGATCATTTTGGCTTGTTAACTAGAAATTAGAGCCAAATTATTCCAAAAAGTTATAATATACTTAGAATTAACCAAAAAAGTCTTTTACCATGTGTTTTTACCATGCCTATAATGACATTTTCAATTCTAGCTCATTTCATTAAGAAGGCCCAAATTTTACATTTCTAGCTATAACTTGAAGTAGTGAATTCCTGTGCAAAAACTAACCCCATAATCAAATAGTTTGTCTTCTCTCAATTCTAGTGATATATAATATTGCTATATTCACCTACAAGAAACCCCCAAAATATTAGTTTGAAAAATACTCCCTTGGTGTGGCTTCTTTCTTTGCACCTTTAATTTTCAAAAAACTAAAATAATTCTAAAGTTCAAACTTTAGAAAAAGCCCTGTTTACATTTAAAACTTTATGGACATGAGCATTTTAGAGAAATAATTTAAAATGACATTTTAAAAATATTTTATTTCTTTATTCACTATGCCATTTGGGTCAAACCTAGATTGACCAAGCTACCACATGGTAGCACCTGATTGGTCCACCTTGTTGGTCTAAATTTTCGTATGATAGAAATCCTTTGTCTAGATATAGAAAATTAAGATTGTACACATTAATGGATAATAGGGTTTCTAGATAAGTTGTCTGTTCTCTAGCCTTTGAAATTTTTTGTCAAAACCTTATGTTCCATTCCATTAATAAATTGTCAGGCATGAAATATTTGAACTTTCAAATAGGGCGAATATTCTGTTGTCTTTTTATCTTTTGTGCCCTCGAGCTACATTTCCTCTCAGACTCCCCAACTATCTGATCTAAATAGATCCACCATTTGTTGTTACCTCGCTATGTAAACATGGGCACTCTTTATGTATAGTGAGGTAGCGAGTGCCAAAAATTTATAAAATAGGACTGCAAAATAAAGATACGGTAGTCAGAGATTTATTTTCTAGCTAACTTTGCAGTCATGCACAACTGGTAAGTATTGTCAAAACAAGAAAAGGTACCCAGCAGAAGTCAACATCAGAATGAGGATTTTTTCGATACCTCGCTACCTCACTATCGGAAAAAATGAACATCTCACCATTAGCAAAGTAGTGAGGTTCCATAAAATTAAAGACACAGTGGCCTCAAAATTTATTGGTAACCATGATTTGTCTAGGTGGCATGACAAGTAATGACTGCTATTGTCAGAAGTAGTTGGTAGGAGCAATAGTGATTTGATGGGTCCTTGTATTTCACGGTGCCAAGATTTACTAAAGTTGTCAGAGCTCGCTACCTTGCTATCAAAAAATTTTGACATCTCACCGTTAGCGAAGTAGTGAGGCACCATGAAAATTAATAGCCAGTGGGACCTCAAGTAACGTGGATTGTGACTAAGACGGAAGTAAGGTCTTGTTGGGTGCCAAAAGTGCAAGATTTTTGTACGTCATCAATACCTCAGACCCATGCCCCATTCATAAAGTGTACAAGAGATCCTGATCGTCAGATCAAAGAAAAATCAATGGTCTACGCTATCTCACTTTGGAAAGTTGCAAGTTGTTTAAACTACGTGACATAGCAAGTATGGGACCCACCACCTTTTATGGAACTTCATGTAGTTTCTCCACCTTTAATTTAATCTCAGATCAATAGTTGTTACTATCTCACCATGAAGAGTTGCTATGGTGATATGTATAGTGAGGTAGCGAATGAGGGCCCACCACTATCCTTCTAAGTAGTATAGTAACATATCATCTGCAAGATCAAGATCAAATCAATGGCTGTCACTACTTCTCTATGGCAAGGTGCTCATTCTTTATGTATAGTGAAGTAGTGACCTATTGAAACATGTCCTCAGTCGCCAGTGGGTCCAGACAGAAGTGTCGTCAAGAAAGGAGCTGTGTACGTGGGCAATTTTCATTGGATCGATTAACCAACTTGTCAAGTTCAACACCTATTTTTCTTGCTCCATATCCCATGATGGTAGGATTTTTAAAGATCGATGGCACAAATTTAAACACAAAATGTGGTGCCACTCTGTGTATTAATTAGACATGAAAGCTTCACATGTGAGGAAAATAGAGTATAATACAGAAGATTTTATCAGTTTCACCATATGCAAAAAAAGATTTTCAGCTATTCCTGAGCGGAAGCAATTACTGAAGAAGATCATGCTAGAGTTTGGCAAGTTTGTGAAGCAATTTGTTTCGAAAAAACTTTGCAGGAATAGAGAGGAAAATGAGGATATATTTCAACTAAGTAATCCTACTGTAATATCTGTAGGTTTTTTAGTTCTGTAAAACACAATCCAAGATGCCTCCAAAGAAGGGATTTTATGGTCAAGTAAATTATTTGGATAGAAGTGTACATGATGACTTGCTTGAGTTGCTGCCTAAGTCTACTATAGAGGCAGTGCAAGTTAAAAATTTGACCTCATTAAACCTTAGGTTTAGGATAGCTAATGGATTGTATGATAAGGGTCATTGGGTCTAGGATGCTCAAACCTTGCAAATTGGTTTTAATTTGTTCAAGATATGGTTTGTAGAAAGGAAATTGTATGCCCCACATGCCAATATATGAAATTTTGACCTGGTAAAGCTAGTTATTCCTAGTGTATTCGTGGATTATGACCTCCTTGAGGCCATGGTGAAGAGTTATGGTCAAGTCACTAGGGTAGTAAGAAGAGTGGATGGTGAAATTCTAATCACCATCACTCTAGAAGAGATTAGGGAAGTTTTCAATTTGAGACCTCTCACTAGGTATCATGTGCCCATTGATTTGACAGAGTTAGAAAAAGAATATATGTCAAAGAAGGATATAGTTAGACAAGGTTCACTGAAGGCCCACATTCACAAAATTGGAACCCTACCAACAATAACATCATCCTCTAAAGAACCTTTCAAGAAAGCATGCTTCAATGCTAGGGTAGTAGAGATATACAGGACCCTGTGCAGAGTTTTTCGAGAGGGTGAAGAAGATTTTATCCCTGTGAGCTTCATGTATATGATCACTCAAATCTCCTCTTTCGGTGTAGAAATAATTTTTTATTTTTCTTCCTACCTGGCTAATGAGATTCACAATGGATTGGTGGGGATTGCAAATGGAAAGGTGGAGAAGGTTTGGGGCCAATACTCCCTATTAATGCATATGTTTCTATTTAAGGGTGTTACATACTTTGGTAAATAAATGGTTTTAAACAGAAAACAAGAGGGGGAAGCATTGCCGGTTCAATTATGGAGTGCAGATATGATCAAGGAGGCAGAAAATGCTAGTTTTGTTAGATTTGATAGGTATCTTGACAATACCAAAATTCCTAAGGCACTAATGTACCTTATTAGGACTATGGAAAAACCCCATAATCCGAAAGTTTCACATAATTGGGGAGATATTATCCCATATTTAGTTTCAACTATTATTCAAATTTATGGATTCAAGGGAGCACCCCATGTACTACCTTAACAAGTGCCCTTAAAGGTAGGAGTAGCTGAATTTTTGTGGTACTTGGGAGGAGTAGAAGAAGCATTTTTGCACAAAAGGGGAATAGGATCAATTTTTCCCACTTGCACAATAGCCCACCAGTTTGTAACAACCAAGGAAGGGTGGATCTTCCTCTACAAATTTTTGCAGCAGTATAAAATGGTAGTATCTCACTCTCATTTTTGTGATGCAGAAGGTTTCTTTAATTCAACCCTTAGGCATAGGATCAAACTGTATATGTGAAAATGTAGCCTATGCTAACACACACATTTCAACATGGTCCTTATTTGCAGATTCATCCTAGAATGAACATTTGATTGTTCATCCGAAAATCAACCAACAAGGCGACCTGTTGCCTTCTATCTAAAGGGAATTTCTTCTTTGATATCCTTATATTTTAGGTGTTAAGCAACCAAACCCTCTACGAATGAAGGGTTTAAATGAAAATGTGACTAATCTATATGAGAATGTAGATCAATCTAGAATGGAGTATGCATGTTTAATCTAAGAACATGTAAAAGAAGATTATGCTAAAATGTATGCATATTATGCTAAATGAGATTCAACTAGAAAATAAATTTCTTATGAAAGTAATGAGCTCAAATGAATGCACAATCCAGCAGCAATTCGATGCAAATTCTCATTCAACCTCCCAAAATGAAGAGATGAACGTCTCTTAAATAGACTTTCCTGGAATCCATCAACAATCGAGATTGATTTCAATCAATGGTCAGGATTGAAGATGAAGTTCAGTCATAAAGGAAGATTCCCAAATTAAAGGGAGTTAACTAACTCAGATCTGAGTGTAAGAGTCAGTCAACTCAGATAGACTTTAGTGTAAAAGTAAGTGATCTGGGTCACTTTTAATTTGATCAACAATGAGCTGAGAATTTCCTTTTTTGAACTGAAGAGAGATTTTGGTGAGATATTTAATTTAATAAAATGAGATATGCTCTCATAATCACCTTTTCTATTTAATTAAATAATTCTATTTAATTAATTAGAGACACTTTTCTTATTTAATTAAATAACTTCATTTAATTAATTACGAATGGCTTCCTATTTAATTAAATAACTTTGTTTAATTAATTAGAAGTAAGTTCTCCATTTAATTAAATAATTTAGTTTAATTAATTAAAATAGGAACATTTATTAAATTAAATAAATTTAATTCCATAGTACATTAGCCTTAGGATATAATTTAATTTAATTAAAATATAAATACTTAGTAATTAAATTAAATATTAATCAATAGATTTAATGTGACTAATATGAGTAAATACTATAGGAGTTAAATAATAAGCATGATGAATGCAGATTAGGGTTTTCTACATTTGACAATTAAGTCAAGTAGCGAGTAGCCAAATAAGAATTTGCCTAATGGAATATGACTTTAGGATTGGTCAGAAATAGACCAGAATTGGTATCATGGAAATGAGCTAATTTTAGGGTATTACATTTTGCCCCTCTTTGAATGAATGTGCGAGCAACACATTCAATTCAAAGAAAATCAGAAAGCACAATGTGAAGATGAGATTAGTTCCAAAGTTGATGACATAGAGACCGATTGATAAGCTTTTAAGGACCATCTCTAGAATAGAGCTTAATCCTAAGGGATCCAAGTAGAGCACTTAGATACCTAAGATTGATAGCATTTAAAAGACTATCTCTAGAATGAAGCGTAATCTTGAAGGATCCAGATAGAATGTCTAGATACCTAAAATTAATAAGCATTTAAAAGGTTTCTTCAAAAAAAAGTTTAACCTTTAAGGATCTAGATAGAACACCTAGATACCTGAGAGTGATAGCATTTAGAAGACTATCTCTAGAATGGAGCATAACTTTCAAGGATCTAGATAGAACACCTAGATACCTAAGATTGAAAGGATTAGAAGATTATCTCCATAATAGAGCTTAACCTTCAAGGATTTAGGTAGAACACCTAAATACATGAGATTGAAAGCATTTAGAAGATTATCTCCAGAATGGAGCATAACCTTCAAGGATCCAAATAGAACACCTAGATACCCGACATTGGATAAAGATAACAAGGTCCAATCTCGAGTCATAGAATCATCCATAGAATGAGGCTTGATCCTCAAGAGTCAGGGTTTAGACTATCCCAATACCTGTCCATTGAACTTTGAGAAGAGTTGTTATAAGGTTGATCAATTAATGAAAAGATAAGATAGATGGCAAAGATGCCCCGAGTGATGAGATGCCCCAAGTGATGAGGACATGAGATGGGAACAAGATGCCCTAAGCAATAAGTATTCAATGATGTAATCATCCTACCCCCTCGGGAGTGAAATTGAAAGATGACACACCAGAAATAGATGTGAAGCAATATAGAAATAGATACAGAAGAAATCTGAGATGTAGCAGAATGTAGAAGAGATCAGAACGATCTAAAGAAAAGGGAAGAGATCAGAATGATCTAAAGAAAATTTAGAGATGTTATGTAATCATTGCAAGGTTGCAAAGATTGAGTTTGACCAAAAGTTGATTAGTTTTAGCCACGGTTGACTTGAGTTGACTATTTCGAAAACAATTTTTGAAAATATGCAGAATGTAAAGTTGAAAGGATGCCAAGAATCACAAAGTATCAGAAAGATTTGGGTTTCATAAGCGTTCGATCGCATCAATCCCCAAAATTTTAAAATGCATTTTTGAGGCATTTAGGTGTGTCAAATTTTGAATTTGATCCTGAAAATGGATTCAGAACAGTCAAATTAGCTAGGGGTGTATTTTTGTGCAAATTTGAGCACTTTGAAAATTTGCGTCAATAGCTATATAAGGTCCCGAGGGGTCATTTTCAATTTATTTGTGCTTTTTGTCTTCTATTGATTTGAGCTCTGAGAGAGACATGGCAGTAAATGTGAGATATCATCGATTCGAGTGCTCCAAATGTCATAGTCGGCCAACATACTACGGACCACCGATGAGTCATCGAGTCCCTTCCTTCATACTTTTTCTTTTGCATATTTCAATGTGATTTATTGCACTTTTTAGGATGTTTTAGGATTGTTCAATTGGTCTTCATGGAAGACCTATCTTTTTTCACATGATAGACATTATGTTTCGTGCAAGACCTATCTTTCGTGCAAGACTGTTTCTTTGCACGCGGTGAGGAGGATCTTCGTGCGGGAGACATTATGTTTTGTGCGAATAATTAGATTCTTCATGCGAGGAAATTCATTTCTCATGCGAACAACTCTTTTCTCATGTGAACAGCTCTTTTTTCACATGATGGCATGATTCTTCGTGCAAAGAAAGAATTATTTTGCATGAAACTGATTGAATTTTGCTCAAGATTTCATGAATTTCGTGCAAAATTTTGTGACAGTCATATTTTAAAAATTTATTTTTGCACTGAAAAATTGCATTTTAATTTGTTTTCATGCATCGTTTTGACTTGATTACTAATTCTTTCATTTGTCATTTTTGTTGTGCGTGTAGGAAGTTTTTGGTGATGTTGCATTCAGATCGCATTCCCCACCATATGGGGAGTTATTGCAGAATCTTGATGATACAGATTGGGCACATATTGCTTGATTGAGTTTCTCTTCTTTGTGCTGAATTCCAGCCATGATGGTGAATCATGACTTTCTCACTACATTGGTTGAGCATTTCCATTTGGAGATGAACACCTTCCACTTGTCGATGGTTGAGATGACCATCACACCAAAGGATATATGGAGAATTTTGCAAATTCCTTTCCACGGCGCCCAAGTTGTCTATGATACAATACCTCGAGTAGGGTCAAAGGCACTATCTGTTGTATTTGGGCAAGAGCTACCAAGGGGCAGGGCCATTAACTGGGATGAGCTTATGCACACTTATGGATCGATAGACAGGCTGGCAGCTATGTTGGCTATATTTTTGAGCTATTTCCTATGTCCTGATAGAGGACAACATGGTTTGGAGTGTGGGTTGGGAGTCATGCTCTACAGGATTTTAGAGGCACCTGAGATCTTTGGGTGGGGTCAGTGCATGCTGGCTCACCTTTTCCATGAGATGCATAAGGTCATCTTCCATGAGAAGAAGACCATGGCAGCCAGAGTATATGTTTTGCAAATCTGGGCCTTGGAGCATCGGAGTGTATGTAGGCCAATTTTTGAGGATGCCAAAGAGCCCATGGAGCCCTATATTTATAGATATTGAGGGCATATTACCCAGGTCCACTTGTGTAAGACTAAGTAGAGGAGGATATGTCTTGATGACTTGGTGTCCATTGTATGGCGACCTTGGAGAGAGATAGAGGACTGGGATGATGCCCCTAGAGAGTTACCATGGATGTTTAGTTCTCAAACTCTGGTAGGAAGGACAACATCTGTTATTGAGAGATTTGTGATCTCATGAGTGTGACAGTAGTATGGCTGACCACAGGACATTTCTGATGAGTACTATTCCTATGCTAGGTTGTAGAAGGACATTGAGTAGGGATGGCTAGTACGGATGGACCCAAGGCGGTCCATGATAGATATCTGTACCCTAGTTGCAGTTCAGTGGGACTACCTACCAGAGGTAGTAGATGCCAGGATGATGCTTGCATATCAGGCCTTTTTGATTAGCCATCTATTCCCACATTTTATAGATCTAGTGGGGATGACAGTGTAGGCAGAGGGATAGGTACCCCAGCAGTAGTAGGCATAGCCACAGCTGCCAGTTTAGCTACAATAGTAGTCACGGGTCTGACATCAGGTTCAGTAGATGCAAATTCCCCCATGTCAGATGGGATCAGACCCAGGTGATGGGGGCAGTGGAACAAGGCACAGTCGGCACTGTAGGTAGAGGAAAGAAGAGGAGGCCCCTTAGTAGGAGGCTCCATAGCAGTAGGAACCATCACAACTGCAGGCACCACCATAGCAGTAGGCACCACTATAGTGGTAGGTACCTGAGATGCTTGATGAGGACATGTAGGATCAGCCTACAGCTAGGGTACAGGATGCAGTATAATAGTATCAAGAGCAAATTTGTGTGGCCTCCTGATAGTTGGGAGAGTTATAGATTGCATTGGTAGTCCAAGATGCATAGCTAGTGGATCGACAGTGGGATACAGATCTTTGGAGATTGGAGCTAGCATAGGATTATATCCAATTTCAGTTAGCTCAAGCAGCGTACTACTATGCTGCATATACCAGTGCAGTGCCAGATGAGACACTCTAGGTGCAGTGCTTTTCTTAGTATGTGCAAGAGTCTGGGGGCACATGACCTCCTACCAGACCATATATGCCACTACCGCCTCTGCCACCTACTACTCCTACTACTCCTAGGGGTGAGGGTGTAGGACAAAGTTAGATGCTCTATGCCTGATTTTAATTTTTATCCTTGGCTATGTATCGACTGGTGTGCCAACACCACATGTATCATTTTTTTGATCAATTGTGCTCGAGTAGCACCCATTTTTTTACTGATCCATTCTTTTGATATAATATATACGAGATCTTGAGTTGAGCATTCATGTGTACATGTCATTGTCTATTTTTGCTTTACTTTGATGTACATGAGATGTATGTTGTTGTTGGATAGAATGCATATGTATGGACTGACATCTCATGTACTATTATTTTTTTTTTCTTGACAATGATAGGTATTCCATTGAGGAGCATGAATCAATGGACCAAACACTTGTGTAGCCATGGAGGAACCTGATATATGTTGAGATGCCCCCAATCCTTCATCACAAAGGGTAGGAACAGAATGACCATCAAATTACATGCTTATGCAAGTGAAGAATGTAATGCAAGATTATGTTAAATACAACCCTAGGTCTGGTTACCAAGCCTCAATATTTAATCATCACCGAATATAGAACAAAGCTCATAGGTCATACAATTCCCACTGACATTGCAATCATGGAAATATGAATATAACATGTGTTATTGGTTTTTTGAGATTAAATGTAAGCATTCAAGGAACAAGAAGCTAGAATGACTAGAACATTTGTCCCTTTTAATATAGCAAGTTAACATAAGCATCAAAGCATAAACACTAGGATGACTTGAATATTGCTTGCATGATAGGCACACCAAACACATGGGAGATCCATCTTATGCTACGAATTCAATATTTATTCTATTTGCAACAACCCTTGCATTTGTAACCTGAGACAGAAGTGCACTAGATATACTCGCAATGACCCATACATTCACTTAGCAGGACGAGTATCAATATTTACTATAGCATGAAGAGTTCACTCCAAAAAACAAGGAGAAGAACGAACATTATTAGCATATTTGTATAAAAGGAGTTAGGGTACACATGGCTATTCAATACGAGATGGAGACTCTTATAGTGGACACCCCTCTTATAGGAATAGATCAACTTATTGGAACTAAACCACAAATAGAAAGCAAAGAAAAGATCATTACCCCATCCATTACTTCTCTAGTTGAAGATGACACCATCGAGTTGCTCAAGGAGATATGATATAGCAAAACAAAGCAAAAAAAGAAAATGCTTAGTATATCCAAACAATTATATCATTTTTGAGTTCAATGTTTTGGGATTGATGTCAAGTGTCAATGTCTAGAACATGTTTAAAAGAAATCTCTTCAGTAGGGTGATGACAGTAGGCAGATGTAGCTAGAACAACCGGTGACTGAGGTCAAAGAGGAATCTTCAAGATGAAGAACCTAAGAAGGATTGAATGATAGTAAACAGACATAGCTAGGATGACTACTGACTGATGCAAGAGAGATCTTCCATTAAGGAATCTAGAGACATGGCCTAAGAAATAGTAGGAAGACATAGCTGAAAGAACTGGTGATTGTTGCAAAAGAGATTCTATGAGGAGAATCTTGAAAAGAGTGTCATTGGTGATAGTAGGAAGATGCAATAAGGAGCATTGGTGATTTTCACGAAGAAGATTCTATAAGGAGAATAAAAAATAGTGACACTAGCGATAGTAGGTAGACACAGTGAGGACCACTGGTGACTGTCGCGAAGGAGATTCTATAAGGAGAATAAAAAATAGTGACACTAGCGATAATAGGTAGACACACTGAGGACCACTAGTGATTGTCTTGAAGGAGATCCTATGAGGAGAATATCAAAAAGAGTGACACAAAGGGGGAATGTCCCCAAGCTGTAACAAGACTCAATCCATGGATACATGAGCAGGAAAAGTAGGAAAGCGAAAGCATGAAAGTGACTATACACAATAGCCAGCAGATGCATTGCAAGATGGAGCATTGGGAACAAGAGGCACTTGTTTACCAGGTTTTCAACTTCTTGGCAAGATTTTTCTTTTTTTGCTACCATGATGCATGTTTCCAGGTTTTCACCAATGGCACTTTTCTTGTTTTTTCAATTTTTTTGTATTTTTCTTTTTTAGATTTTTTTTCTGTATTTTTGAGATTTTTCACTTTTTTGGTGTTACCAAGTTGCCTATTGCTAGGTTTTCACCAGGGTAACAATTTTTTTAGGACTTTTTCTAATTTTTATGATTTTTTTAGGACATTTAGATATATACAAAGAGCTGAGATTAAATCAACTATAAAACCGCTTCAAGTGGAGAGTGTTGACAGGTTCTTTAAGCACATCTCCTTTGGTTGTGGAAAGTTGATAGGTGCCAGATCCATATACTATAGTAATGATGTACAGACTGAGCCAGTTTGGTTCAAACTTTCCTTTTTGTACTCGTTGTTGTTGATTCTTAGGGTTCTGTCTTAGGACGAGATCACCCAGCTAGAAGTCACGTGGCCTAACCCTCCAACTGTAGCTTCTTGCCATTCGTTGTTGATATGCTCGCAGATGATCACAAGCCACTTGTTATTGTTCATCCAGTAAAACAAGCTCTTGAAGTTGAGCTATCCTGTAGTCATCATCAGTGATAAGGCCATTCATAGAGATTCTTAAGGTAGGAATCTCAACCTCTATTGGAAGCACAACATCCACCCCATACACCAACGCAAAGGGAGTTATGCCCGTTCGAGTTCTAATGCTTGTCCTATATGCCCATAGAGCTGGATTGATCTAAAGATGCCAATCTCTACCTAATTTGCTAACTCTGTGATGAAGAATTTTGAGGACCACCTTATTAGATGCCTCAGCCTCGCCATTACCCTAGGGTAATAAATGGAAGACCAATGTTGTGTGATCTTGAATTTCTTGCATAGTTCCTTGAGGTCTTTATTCTTGAATTGTCCTCCATTGTCAGTAATGATTGAGGATGGTACACCATATCTGTAGATGATGTAGTTTGTGATGAAAAGTGCTATAGTTTTGGCATCAACAACTGTGAGAGGTATTGCCTCTACCCATTTTGTGAAATAATATGTAGCTATGATAATGAACTTATGTCCATTAGAGGAGGTTGGGTGAATCTTCCCCACCAAGTCGAAGGCCCATTGTTGAAATGGCCATGTTGTAGTAGAGGGAATTAGCTCTTTGGCTAGACTGTGAATGAGATTCCAATGTAGCTGACACTGCTTGCAGGCCCTAGCATACTTGATAGCTTCTTGCTCCATTTTAGGCTAGTAGTAACCAACACGAAGGAGTTTGTGAGCTAGTGTCAGGCCTTTGGAATGAGATTCGAAAATGCCTTTATGAACATCAATTAATGCACATTTGGACTTGTCAATTTCTAAAACCTAAGGAGTGTTCTGTCAAGACCTCTTGTACAGATTGTTAGCAATAATGATAAAATGTGAAGCATTGTGGATTAGCTACCATTTCTCATTCTAGGTCAGACCTTCTAGAATAGTTTGATTACAAAGTTAGGAATAGATGTGATGGTAGCGGGATGATTCTTGTCCTATAATAGAACAAATCATCCTGGAATCAAGGGTGTCATAGGCTGGGTAGTGTAACACTTCCACCAAGAACTCATGTCAGAGATCATTTTTTGGCATTTGTAGCAGGGAGGCTAGAGTGCCCATGGCATCAACCACTTTATTATCTACTCGTAGAACTTGCTAGAAGGTGATGTGTGCCAAATATTACTTCAAGTCATCAACCATGTGCTTGTAAGGAATTAGTTTCTCATCCTTTGTTTGATACAAATCATTTACTTGGTTGATAACCAGCTGAGTGTCAGCAAAGATGTCTAACTGATCCACTCTCCACTCAGCTACAATTTTCATGCCATTGCTCAAAGCCTCATATTCAGAAATGTTATTTGTACAAGAAAAAATATCTAGTACGCTTTGGGCAATGAGTATCTATGTGGTGTAATAAAGAGTAATCCGACACCTGATCCTTTTTGTGTGAAGGAACCATTGAAGAAGATAACCCATGTATGGTGCATGAGTGTCAGAATTGACTCATTTAGGAAATCAATGTTCATTTGTAGAAGACTCTGTATGGGTGCCTTGGCCAGCTGGTCTGCAATTGCCTATCCCTTTATAGCTTTGCATTGAACATATTGGATGTCAAACTCACTAAGTATCATGACTCATTTAGCCAATCTTCTTGTGAGAGCTGCCTTACTGAGCAAGTACTTTAGTTTATATATTTTAGCCACAAGCCATGTAGTGTGGGAAAGCATGTATTGCCTCAACCTCTGGGAAGCAAAGACAACTGCCAAGCAAGCTTTTTCAATAATTATATAGTTTTTCTCATAATAAACAAGTGTTTGGCTCAAGTAGTAAATAGCTCTTTCTTTGTTGTCTTTATCTTCTTGAGCCAACACGATTTCCAAAGATGTTTCAGTGGCTGAAATGTACAAAAGCAAAGGCTTCCCATGAATAGGAGGCATAAGAATTGGAGGATTGACAAGATAGTGTTTGATCTATGTTAAGCTTTGCTCAAAATCTTGGCTCCAATTGAATTTCACACCCTTATATAAGGTCTTTGTGAAGGGTTGTCATCTATCTGCCAATTGTGAAATAAACGTGCGAATAGATTGAAGCCTTCCCTGTAGTCCTCTCATCTGACTAATGTTTTGAGGTGGTGACATGTCCAATACCACTTGTACTTTCTCCATATCTAATTCAATTCCTTTTACAGAAATAATGTATCCCAGAAACTTCTCTGATGTGACACCAAATGCGCATTTCTTAAAATTGAGCCAAAGACTGAATTTTTCCATACGATCTAGGATGGGTCCCAAATCTTGCAAATGAGTATTGTGTTTAGCGCTTTTGACCAAGGTATCATCAAAATAGTCCTCCATGGTTCTATGCATCATGTCATGGAAAATTGTAGTAACAGCCCGTTGATATGTAGCACTAGCATTCTTTAAACAAAATCACATCACATTCCAACAAAAGGTTCCCATGCACATGTGAAAGCCATTTTCTCCTGATCTTCTGGTGCAATTTTTATTTGATTGTATCTAGAAAAACCATCCATAATTGAGTACATTTCATAGCGAGCCGTCATGTCCACGATCATATCAATATTAGGGAGTAGAAAGCCATCTTTAGAACATGCCGAGTTAAGATCATGGAAATTTGTACAAACCCTGATAGATTTATCATGCTTGGAAATAGGAACAATATTGGATATCCATTTAGCATAATCAATTGCATGGATGAAACTAGCCTTTAGGAGTTTCTCCAATTCTACTTTGACGAGCAATGCAACATGAGGGTGCATTTTTTGAAGCTTTTGTTTAACTAGTTTGATGCCTAGTGCTATGGACAAATGATGCATTTTAAGATCAGGATCCAATCCTGGCATGTCAGAGTATGTCCAGGAAAATTTTATTTTCTTTTCCTTGAAAAATGAAATGAATTATTCCTTCTCTTTAGGTGATAGTGACTATGCCAGATGTATCATATGAGGATGTTCTTCTTTTCCCAGGTTAATTGGTTGCATCAGCTCTATTAACACTGATGATCTCTCCTGAAAGTGATTGGGAAGGACATCAAATATCTCATCCGTGGGTGCCTCAAAGAGGTTTTCACCCTTGGATACGTCTTTTGTTTTTACTTTTTTGGGATCCAACACTACCACAATGTGGTTTTCACCATCAGACCTCTTGCATTTTTTCTTTTTAATTATGTGACTGAGATACTTGATGTCGGCCTTAGTCATGTTGACACTCTTCTCATTGGTGGAAGACATTACAGGTTCGATAGTGTTTAGGTAACAGGTGAGAGCATTGTCATTTTGGAACATGGGGACTTCGTTAGATGCATTGGGGTTCCAATCTATAAGCTCGGGATGTGTGAGTGAGAGAGTAGTGGCTGGTTCAATTGCATTCACAGTATAGTCATTAAATGCATGGACCGGTAATTTGAGACCTATGACGATTTCATCCACAAGTATGTTCAAACACCTCAAAGTACTAATGTAAGTAATTGATGACTCTAGGACACTAGTTGGATCAGACCCCTATGACCTAACCCTAGACATTTCACCCACTTCAATTTGGTTTTCATAGACATGCACTTGGTCAATGTCTTTATTAGTAGTAGCTTCTGAAAGAGAGTCAAATTCATATTCATGAGAATCGATGCTACATGGTGAGAGACTATGGAACTCCCCAATAGTGATAGGGAAATACTCTCCTTTAGCCTCTTGATTCTTACATAAATACTCAATATAGCATGACTGACTAGATTCTCCCTTTTCTCAATGATATTTGAGTTGCTCGTTATTGTCCTCAGAAGAATCACTAGTATCATCCATAGTGCTAACACATGGCACAAAGTCATCTGGCTCAGCAATGAATTTAGCGAGATCATAAGGAATAGGATGAGGGTAGGAATCCTCATCATCAGATTCATCCTCTTGAGTATCTAACTTAGCTTCTGGCTCAATTTCAAATGAACTCTCAGGTTTAGGGATGATCCCAAATGAGATTTTTAAACCCTAGGCCAGTTGTATCACTGTTGCTTTGAGCTTTTTCTTTGATAGGATAAATTAGGCCATTGTTATTGCACCCAATAGGGCTAGTTCCCTTGTAACCAAAACACTTCATAAGCCTAAGACCAGGTCCATATTTCTTACGAGTGATTTCTTGAGCTTGTTCTATTAGGTCCACTGGAGCCTCTTCTCTATAAAGCCATGTAGCAATGGCTTTGTTTTCACTTTCATCTTCTAAGGGAACTGTAGCCTTAACAAAAGCCCCATTATAATTGGTCTGAGGTGTCAACACAAATTGCTTCTTTGCTTCTGAGGGTCTCCCATAATGTCGAGGAGACTCTGGGAGAGATGTCAATGACAACACTGGTTCAATGTGTTACTCTCCCATACCAATTTCTTTCAGTTTGAATGACTGCTCAATTTTTCTTAGCTTATTTTCGTGATAATCAGTGGACTCACTGTTAGCAGGGATGAAAGTTTCGATTGCTTTGAGCATATTATAGGTGTAGCTCATAGTGGCAGGAATAGTAACTTCAAAGCCATGAAATGGAAATTTTATGCATTGGTGGTATGTGGATGGCACAATATGCATCTCATGTATCCATGGTCATCCTAATAAAATGTTGTAAGCCAAGGGAATGTCAAGCACTTGACAGGTGACATCCCTTTCTACAGGACCGACATGAATGGGTAGAACCACAAGGCCTAGTGACTTTTGTTCCACTTCATCATATGCTTTAATAGCGATCTTTAATCGGGGATCAACAGAGTCCTTAGAATAATTCAATTGTCTAAGAAGAGTAGCAGAGACAATATTTAGGCCAGCGCTGTTCTCAATGAGTACCCGATGAACATGTGTTTGCTAGATCATAACCTCAATGTGTAGAGGCTGATTGTGTGGGTGATTCGGTGAGTTATCATCCTCCTTGGAGAAGGTCATAAGATAAGGTGAGGTCAGGTGACCTACCATGGATTGAAATTGCTCAAGATCAAGATCTTGAGGAACATTTTCCTTAGTGAGGGCTTTCTCCAGAATTTTCCTATGAATAGGTGAGATTTTAAGTAGCTCAAAGATGGAAATCTGAGCATTAGTTCATTTCAATTGATCAAGAATACTATAACTGGTTGTGGTCAAGTTCATTGTGGGTTTTGCACCTTTACTAGATGGACTAGCAAGGGCTTTGTCTTTGTGTTGTTCAAGATTTGAAGTCGGAGGCACAGGACCTTTGAGCACCAACTTGGCATCAGAGCGAGTAATAGAATTAGCATGGTGTTGTGAAGGAATATTATCTATCTTATTGGAAGAAGGGCCCCTCAAGACAAATGGTGTCTTGGGTTTGTCATTATCTTGCTTGCCTTTTATCGTAATAACATCATAGTATTCAAAATCTATAGGTTTAAATATGTGAATGACATTGTCATCATTGGAATATGTATAGTTCACCTTATTGTAGGGTTCTGGTTTTGAAGCCTCTCCTTTTTCATAAGCTAGGAAAGGTTCTTTGAATGCCATGTGGTTCAATTTTTTGTTATGTCCATCTACCACAAGATCACTAGCATCAATCATGTCCTAGAATTTATGACACAAGTTTATGCAATTGCTAGTTTTCTGTCCCTTGTTTTGGTGATACTCACAAAATGAGGTCTCATTCCACCATGGTGGACATGGTTTTGGATCATAGGGATGAGGGTTATCCATTGGTGAAATCAGCTTGTGTTGTAGCAATGTTTTGTAAACCACATCCAAGGGTTCTCCCAAAGGCATGTAATCTCATTTGGGGCATGTTGCCCAAGAGTTTCTTAGTTTTTGCCCAAATGTCTTATTGTTAGGGGGAGGTTTCTCAACATTTTTGGCCGCTTTGAGGTATTCTATGAGATTAAATTCCACTTTAGTAGCTTTGGGTGTGACATTGTCGACAAATCCATCATGTACAATTTCTCAGTTCTTGTTGACATGTTTGGTTTTATCCTTGTTGGAAACAGAACCTTGTTTTATGTCTCTCTGAAGAGTGAGTTCACCTTTCTTGACCATAAACTCCTTGATACGAATAGCATGTATAATCATGTCTTCAAAGGTACATGGACCTTGAAGTTGGACTCTGTATCTAAAATTAGGTAGGAGGTTATTAGTGAAAATGTCAAGCTTCTCTATTTTTGGAATTTTGCAAGAATACTTAGTGTATAGTTGTCTCTACTGTTGGAGGAATATGAGAAAAGGCTCGCCAACTTTTTGTTTAAGGTTGCATAGATCTCAAATATTGACAGGATGTTGAATGTTATGAGAATATTTCTGAATGAAGAGATTAGCAATTTTGTCAAATGTTTTGGTACTAGGAGGTAAATGTGAGAACCACTCCAAAGCCTGACCACCTAGGCTTCTAGGGAATAAATGGATGAGGTAGGTTTGATCATGTATAAACTCCATAGACAAAGCACCAAATTCTCACAAGTGATCTTGGGGATTAGTAGTACCAAAGTACTTATCATATTTGGGTAGCTCGACACCTCGTGGGAAAGGTGGCATGTTTCTGCTTTTGTCAAATGGAAATGAACAAAGAGTGTCCAATGTGTATGTCTTTGTGGCTTTCTCTTTCTTGTGCATCATCTGAACCAATTGGTCTTGCATAATTTTCAAGTGTTTTTGGAGTTTAGAGGTCTCATTTTATTCTTCAATTTTGACAATAGTTTCTACATTGAAATGAGAGGGTAACTTTGCTCCCTCTTGGGCAAGTTTGAGAAAGTATTTTTCTTTCTCTTCGTTGAGTAAGATTCCCATGACCTTTTGGAAGTTTTTGTCTCTTCGACATTTTTCTATGTGTTCAAGAAAGATTTCTACTTCTTCCTGTTCCTCATCAATGTCATAGTCTTTCTCTTTCTCTTTGTCATTCCTAGGTGGTTCTTGATGTCGACTATGACTACCATGTTTAGGTTCACAATTAGTCTTTATAGGAACGTGCTCAGTTTCAGTGTGTTGTGTTTCAAAAGGTTCTCTAGAGAAAGGATCATACATTGTTTTTGGGAATGTAGGACCTCGACCTATCTCAATATCCTCTTGGTACAAAGGATTCCTAATTTGGTGCAAATTTATGGAAAATATTTGTTGAACTCGAGATGACCTAGCAGGTGAGAGAGATCATGAAGATGCCTCAGTAGCCGAACTGGATATAGATTGTGTAATGAAAGGTAAGTGACCCCTACCATGATTACGACCCCTAGCATTACCATGTCTAAGGTTATAAGGATAAAACACATTGCTACTTCTGGTTGTGATAGTTATAGACAAGGACAAGAAGCTAGAACCTGGACAAGGACTACACTAAGACTGAGTCTCAAAAAGGACAATATAATAGTAAGAATGTTGTACACTAAGGCACAAATGGTCTAATTTAAAGGCTAGAACAGCCAAATATTATGACCAATGTGACATAAAGTATCATAAGCATTAAGACAAGGACCAAAAATTACTTATGAGATGAGACTAGTCAAGGTGCAAGACACAAGTCTTCAGCTAAGCGAAGTGTTGCTATTTTAGGATTGTTTGCTGATAGAGAGTGATAAAAGGATGTAGAAAAAGATAGTGTGTAGGCTACAAATAGCTAAAACATACCCAAATTGGTAATGCTAACACAAAGTCTTGCACGAGAAACTTTTACAGGCCGCACAAAGAAGTTTTACAAGCCATGTGAATAAGTTTCATGGATCACGCGAAGGTCAATGATAGTGTTTTAATTTTGCGCAAAGAAGTTCATAGGGTCTTGCAAAGACTGATGATAGAGGTTTAAGTTCATGCGAGAACAAATAATTTTGCATGAGGACCAGATGATTTCGCACGAGACCCAAATGATTTTACACGAGAAGGAAAACTAGTTTTACAATAGCAATTGATTTTGACAAGGTTTTTGGACATTTTAGACAGTTTGGGAAGATTTTTGAGACAAGTTCAATTTAACAGATAGTGAGGTTGACCTTGCAAGATGTTTGGATAGTGCTTTCAGTTTGCAAATTTTTAGTTTGATTTAAATGACAAGTACATAGTCAAAATCAACTCGTTATTTTAGCAAATTTGATTATTTTAGTAAGCAAGTAGATAAACAGGCATGTAAAACAACAAGCAGGTGATATCAAGCATGTCTGAAAATAATGAGCAAGGGAAAAAGTAGCCTTATGCATAAAAAATTAGGTGACAGTATGCGTTGATTCCTAAGAGAGCTATTTGTGTATGTTTTTGAAAGGTTTTGCAATCACGCATACATCCCTAGAAAATAAAAGTTGGCCTCTCTGAGGTTTTTTTAGTAATGTTTTGACTTTGCAACTTTTATGACTTATAGCCTGAGTGACCTTCAATCTTGATGCACCGAGTTTCCAACACAATCCGAGAACTTAATCTTCAAGAGCTTCTGGGGAGATCTAACAACCCACAATGAACCACACCCATGGAGATTTCTTCCACAAGGACATTTATATAGCAGTTGTCACTACCACATCAAAAATGGCTATTATTGCTTGAGGTTCTGTCCACAAAGTTTTCCCTATAGAGGGATTGTTTGCTATTATTAACCCTCTTTAAAGGTGACCAACTCACAATAGTGTACCACAAGGAGACTTAGCTTCCAAATTCAAAGTTTTGACACCTTTTCACTTTTAGCCCAATCAAAGAAAATAGATTAATTTGACACGCTAAACTAAGAGTATCTCCTAAAGATCTATGATATCAACTCCTAGTGATCTATCAACCTCTGTAGAGAAAGGATGCCTCAATCAACAAGTTGAAGATTCATCTATCTGTGAGATGCTCAAAATATCCTCCACACCTATAAGGAATTCATCGTAGAGAGGAGTTTCATTAGGAACCCACTCTCTCAACATCCACAAATAGTGTTCATGGGGCCTAATTACTATGTGTGTACAGATGTTAATTCCTGAAAGAAAATCTATCCAAAAGCAATCAAAGAGCACGAGGTGGTACACTTAATGCTTTAACTAATGTGAGGTGAGTCAAAAGATGTGGACCATTTAACCCCTCACACAAGCCAACACAAGTCCACAACTCAGAAACTAGTGAGTTTTAGAAAGCAGAAAAGGGTTGCCTAGTGGAGTATTTAACGCTCCTTTCCTATAGACCCCTCCCCTTTAATGTGGTGCTGATCTGGCAACCACAGGGTAAAATGAGGGGCTGGTAGATCAGCAAGTCCAATAACCCAAGATAGCTAATTAGATCTATCACTAGTAACTAAGCCTGCTAGATGAAAACTAATGGAGATCACAACCTAGTATCAAATTATGCATGTGTTGTAAAATGAGAACATGGAAGGAAACACACAAAAGCTTGACACAAGAGATGTTCATTTTAGGTCCAAGTGAAGCGTTATTAGTCAAAGAGAATTACCTAGTAATCCTTGCAATGCGCTTAGTAGATGTTTTACCTATTTTTAGCAAGTTTACCACGCTTTTCCAATTTTCCCGCAAACCGTTGTTATGCTGTTCCAAAACATCAAAAAAACACAGAAAAACTAGAAACAGTGAGCAGTTAGCAAAAAAATCAAAAAACATGAAAATCAATGCAAAAATAGCCTCTGTCAGCAAAGTCTCGCGCAAAATTCTTGACAGTCCGTGTGAAGAATTTTTTCGACCCGCACAAATTTCTAATTTGGCTCACATGAAGAAATTAGCGCCGAACAAAGATTTGCATGCTTAGGCACTTTCTCGCATGATAAAGAAATAATGTTCATGTGAAAATTCTAGATCCTCGTGCAAAAATGAATAGTCTCATGTGAAGATTCCCAAATCTGTACATAATAGTATGGATAGAGAATAAAAAATGATTAAAAAATGTAGAAAGAGGCCATAAAATTTGATTTTCCTGGCCCCGCAATGGGTGCCAGAAATGTATATGTGAAAATGCGGCCTATGGTAACACACACACTTCAACATGGTCCTTATTTGCGGATTCATTCTAAAATGAACATTGGATTGTTCATCTGAAAATCAACCGATAAGGCGACTTGTTGCCTTCTATCTAAAGAGACTTTCTTTTTAGATATCCTCAAATTTGAGGTGTTAAGTAACTAGATCCTCTATGAATGAAGGATTTAAAAGAAAATGTGACTAATCTATATGAGAATGTAGATTAATCTATAATGGAGTATGCATGTTTAATCTAAGAACATGTAAAAGAAGATTATGCTAAAATGCATGCATATTATGCTAAATGAGATTAAACTAGAAAATGAATATCTTATGAAAGTAATGAGCTCAAATGAATGCACAATCCAACAACAATTCGATGAAAATTCTCATTCAACCTCCCAAAATGAAGAGATTAAGGTCTCTTAAATAGACTTTCCTGGAATCCATCAACGATCGAGATTGATTTCAATCAATGGTCAAGATTGAAGATGAAGTTCAATCATAAAGGAAGATTTCCAAATTAAAGGGAATTAACTAACCCAGATCTGAGTGTAAGAGTGAGTCAACTCAGATAGACTTTAGTGTAAAAGCAAGTGATCTGGGTCACTTCTAATTTGATCAGCAGTGAACTGGGAATTTCCCTTTTTGAACTTAAGAGAGATTTTGGTGAGATATTTAGTATAATAAAATGAGATATGCTCTCATAATTACCTTTTCTATTTAATTAAATAATTCTATTTAATTAATTAGAGACACTTTTCTTATTTAATTAAATAACTTCATTTAAGTAATTAGGAATGGCTTCCCATTTAATTAAATAACTTTGTTTAATTAATTAGAAGTAAGTTCTCCATTTAATTAAATAATTTCATTTAATTAATTAAAATAGGAACATTTATTAAATTGAATAAATTTAATTCCATAGTACATTAGCCTTAGGATATAATTTAATTTAATTAAAGTATAAATACTTAGTAATTAAATTAAATATTAATCAATAGGTTTAATGTGATTAATATGAGTAAATACTATAGGAATTAAATAATAAGCATGATGAATGTAGATTAGGGTTTTTTGCATCGGATAATTAAGTCAAGTAGAGAGTAGCCGAATAAGAATTTTCCTAATGGAATAGGACTTTAGGATTGGTCAGAAATAGACCAGAATTGGTATCATGGCAATGAGCCAATTTTGGGGTATTACACGAACTTCATCTAGTTGAGCATGAATTCTATTTCCCTGAAGATGTAATAAGGAATGAGTACTCTCTACAGGAGCAAGAAACAAAGAAAGAAAAATGGAGAGTCTATTCAAAAGTTGTGGATTTTATTAATTGTTTTGACAAAGTTTACAGCCCTCTTAGTAATGTTGTAACTACTGCAGATAGAATAAATAAGCTTATGTGTACATTCCCCAAAATAATGGAGGTAATGAATGAGAACAAGCAACATTTCATTGATTCTTTTCTAGATAAGGCCAGGGAAATGATGAGAAGATTGGGTTTCACTCCCAATATAGGGGCATGCCCACTAGTTGTGCAAAGGTGGACAAGATAAACTGTCATTCAGGATCAAAGGCCCATTGTGAATAAAATAAAATAGATAGTTGAATCTACTAGTTCTACTTTTGAAGAAAGGCCACCTGACCACTCTCCTAATAGAAGAAAGATAATAAGGGAAGAGGACCCACATGATGAAAGTTACTCACCTTCCCAAACCCCTATGAGAATTGAGGAGTCTAGCAGCTCACTGATCATAAAATTAAACAAATTGGATCACAAAGGGGAGTCTTTGTTACCCGGGCAGAGATTGATGAAGGGAACCCCATGAGCCTCTTGTGCCAAGTTTTGAGTTAACTATAGCAGATTTCAAGGGAAGAGAATTAGACCCTATTTTGGAACAAGCCAGTCAACAATTCTTTTTTGATGATAGTTTTGTAAGGTCTAGAGCTTTCATAATCGAATAAAGGAACAAATGATACAAGAGTTTCAGAATATAACCCTAAAGAGGGGAGATAGACGATAAAGGCTGCAAATATTTTATTACTGCCCAATTGGTACATTGTTGATGCCTTGATTTTTAATTCTGTGTCAAATAAGTTGGGATTGCAAGATCTAGATAAAAAGGAGTTCTTGGGAACTGCATTCAGTAATGACCAAGTTGCTCTTGTTATGTGGTCATTAAGAAGAGGATCCAGGGCTGCTCCATCACAGCCTAATGATTCAAGATTAACATGGAGTATCAGTGTGAGGAGAGTTGTTTGATACTTCACATGTACAAGAAGCCCACATGAATGTGGATTATTCTCAATTTTCCTTGGCTAGGGTAGAATGGGAGGAAAAGGAGATGATTGAGTTGCAGAGCAAGTATGAAACAGTGGTGGATGCCTATATTAAAGAGGTAAAAAAGAAAATTGAGCTTGAGAACAAGCCATTGGGAAAATCCACTAGGCCAAAAATAACATACCCTCACCCCCCAATTGAACCCTTCAAATCCACCCCCCTCATAGAAATACCAGATACACCCCAAAGGCCACAATACTATACTACTGAGAATTTTTAAGAAGAAAAAGGTAAACTGTGGGCCTTACATGTAGAATTGGAATCCAAATATGAAGATGAACTAAGAAAAGCTCTCACATATTTTGGGGACAAAGTTTAATGGCCACTAATTTATGATCAGTTGGCTAGGGTGATCAGTATCTGGGAGGATTTGAAAGCCAATGATGAGGCTCTAAAGCCTATTGTGAATAAATGGGTAAGAAGGGAGAAAGCAATAACATTTTTATGTTTCTCTATTATAGATGATTCTTTTGATAAAATTGAAAAAAACATTTGATATTGTTTTTGATCTTGCTGATTTTGACAATAAAAGGATTCATTTACAAAAAATAATAGTAGGCTACTTGAACAAGTACAAGAGCCAAAAATTTAGTTTTTTTCCTCACGCCTTAGATAAAAGAAATAGTTTGAAAAGAATTTAGAGGAATGGGCAAACGAACTTGATGATTTATTCTATTTAAGAATGAATCAAGTCATAAATGAAATAGTGCATGCATGGTGGGCTACCACAATAGAAGAAATGGTGAAGGACCAAATATTCTTTGATTCTTTAAAACAAGAATTTGTTGCTATTGATAGAGGTTGAATATATATTAAAGAGACAGGGGGATATTTTGGAATTCAATTGGCCAAATGACACATTATTTGACAAGCAGATGACAGAAATGGCTCCTGGTGAACAGTTTGATGAAAATGAAACTGAAAGTGATGATGTGGAGGGTGAGGAAATCCAAATCATTGACACCGTCACTACTCAGGCCCAACCAGAAGAAGAAGACAAGAATAATCTGTCACTTTCAGTTGCAGACCCGAGACCACAAGATGTCGATACAACTAAAGAAGTGGAAAATGTAGAAGTTGTTCCTACCATACAGGATAAAGATGATGAAAGCCTACAGGTGGAGACTAATGTGCCATCATCAAAACAAACTTCATCATTGGCTAATTTGGTAGTTGCATACAAAGAGGGGTCATATCAATAGCCAACTCAGCAACAATAGAACATGTGGCAAAAGTTGACCCACCAAAAAGAATGTTTTGATTTGGATATCTTTTGTTACCCACTTTTTTGTCATTTTGTGATAGTTTGTGTAAATTTTCCTTGTAAAGGAAACCTATCATTTTCTCTTAGCCTGAAGCTTGTTGCATCTCACACTATATAAGTGAGATTCAAGGGCTAGAGAAAGGGTCTAAATTCTATTGTTTCTAAGTGATATACTTAGTTTTTTTTTGGTCCATTGTTTGGAGCAAGTTTATGATATGTTTTCTCTGTTAGTTCCTAAGAATACATGAATAATAGAATGATCTCTATGTTTCTTCCTAAGGTCATTCTGAGTTTACTATAAATGTATACAATTTTCAAAGAAAAGGAATACAAATTATGAGCTATCCCCATATTAGTTCTTTTTGAATCATGTCTCCTTTTGATTACTTGGTTATCTTGATATTGTATAAGTAAAGGCTTGTGCAATTGAATGCAATCCAGTTAGGTTGTATATCTATTCATCACTACTATTAATTCAATGGATTAGATAAAAGCTTTGATGAATTTGATAAGGTTGCTGTAGTAGTGGAAAGAATTTTTGAATGATGAATTCTGATAAGAATTGTTGATAAAATTTGTTGTAAGGAGAAAAATTAGATCTAAGGATTTGCTATAGACTCTAAACCCCAATGGATTAGGCACTGGTCAAATTGATTTAGCTAAAAGAGAGATTTATCATAAATGGTTTTCAAGTGTAGAATTATAATCAATTTTACTTGTATTTCCTGATGATTTTCAAAGTTGGCCTATACTTGTTTGCATGGAATATTTTAGCTTCAGTTAGCCACTATTGCTGAGAACACCTATAAACCTATAGAAGAATTTTGGCCAGATCTATTATATGGGATGTGTTTAGCAAATTGTCATGAATTATGCATGTATTTGAGGATTTGAGATGAGAATCATAATGAAACTAAAATATTCCTCATACAGTGTTTCCTAGTCTTGAATCATCCCTAGGTATACCCACCCTGGTTTTGTAGAGCTTGAAGAGTAGAAAACTACCTTTGGTTTTGTTGAAGTTGGGCCCAAATGGTTTGCACATACAATTGTTAATAAGAATTTTCTAGTCTTTAGATTGTGTGAGTAATGTCATCTTGGTATTGAGCATTTTGTTACTTAATAGTTTTAAAACACCAACACACCTCAACACCCAACAACTACCACTTCAACACCTCACCCAAGTGCATTACCACATGGTGCCCGAGTGCTTCCCTACTTTATCTAACTTTTTTTCATCTTGATAATGGGGGAATGTGCCAACATCCATTTCACCATGTGGCACAATCTGATGCATCTGATTATTTGAGCTTTGACTAATCTCATCACTACCACTTGTCAGTCTATGATGTGCTACCAAGTTCCATGCCAATATTCACATCATTACTCTATTAGAGACTACCATTCATCTCTAGATAGGCCTACTGACACATGTCAGCTAGGTGCTTCCCTGCATTACAGTCAACAGGGTACTGACTATGCATGCAAGAATGCACCTGTGTGACACGTGTCCCCAATGCCATGTGACCACATAGTATTTCATGCAGAGGATGGAAGATCCTTGCCACTTGTTAGCTACTAGTTCATTCTTAGGTTCTATGTCATAGTTGACATCATCATCTTTAGCAACATATTTGCTCAAAAAAAATTCAATCTTACTCTCCAATTGTTAGTGGTTGGGCCCATGCACATGAATGAGACTTCTAAAAGAAGCATGTTTTGTAGACAATACACTTGCTATGTGGAAGAGTATATAAAATTTTAAAAGTGTCTTAATCCAGTGAATGTGGGATAAATTCCCTTTTTTTTTTTTGCCTCTTATCCTTCCCCTATTGTCGGCTCATCAACTTGAACTTACCTCGGCAAATCCTTTGCACACAAGCTTCTGCCTTTTATCTATCTCACTCTCCAACATTGAACATTTGGGTTCTCCAATCCTTCAATCTAATCAAGAATCATTACCCTTGCCCCACAACTCTTCACATGAGCACACTCATTTCCTCTAAAAGGAGTCTAATTATTGGAAAGGTCCATAGCAACAATCTCATTCCCTTTCCTCTTTCATGCCATGGCTTTTTGCACTTTAGTTGGTTGTCGTTCCCCTCTACAAATCACTTTGCACCATCTAGTATTTTCACATAGGAAAGAATTGCTAGTTTGAGAGTATGTATAGGTGCTACCAGAGCACACATGATCACTTGTAAAAAAATCAATAAAAACCATGATTCCACTTCCATAGCTACACGTGATCCTCCTATGATTACCAATTGCTATCTTAGTGTGGGGATCTCTTTGACTTTTGATTTGCAAGTTTTAGACTTTGTGCATTCCCCTGTCACTATTTTCATTGGCAGCTTCATTGTACCATGTAATGGGTTGGCCTTTTATGCACATGGAGACCTCATCCTATTTGTATGAATGACTTATTCAAATTTTTATTGCTCCTGATCATCATTTTCTCCTTTCTACTTCTATGGTGTGGGCATCTTCTAGGGTTCTTCTCTATCATGGGTTATTTTGTTGAAGTTGTCCCCTCTTCCATTTAATTTGGTTGTGGATGTTATTTTCTCTTTTTAACTACTAGAGGAGCTCCTTCCCCACCATGGGTAGTTTCCTTTTCTAGCTTGCAAGCTCTCTTTTATCTTTGGTGGCCATCTCTCCTACTTTACTTGATATTGAAGATACTTTCCAAAATGACAAGTTATATGTTATTTACCTTCTAAGGCCAGTTTAGCCCTTTCATTGATATGTTTTCTTTGCTTCAAACTTGTTTCTTTCTCCAATCTAACATGGGCATCCCCTAACTACTGTTGGGTCAGCTCTACTCCAATTTGAATATCACATGAATTCCTCATCATACATTTGAGGCCATGCTTTTAATTGACTCCAAATATCCCATGTAAATCTTCTACATGCAGACTAAAACTTCTTTAGCTAAAAAGACTTTCTTTAACAAGTACTCTAAATTTATTGACTCCAGACTATGCCCTTGGTTTTCTCTAATCAATAGTTGGCCTCTTCTTCATGCAATCCAAATTTTTTCTTATTATCCCTCTTAACTATCTCTTTTAAATCATCAATAAAATGAGCCTTGAGAGGTAGTCCCACCTGAGTTGTTGTATACCAACTTAACAAATCTTTCACTACCACAAATCCATCACTTCTAACTTTCAATCCTTATAGAAAGATAGTGATTCTTTTGGACTTCTTTTGACACTTCGAGGAGGAGGTTCACATCTATACCCTATAAAGGGAAGAATGGTCTCAATAATTAAGGTGATGGTGTCATTTTTTGAATTAAATGACAATGTTCTCTTTAAATAAAAAAGACATCTATATGTACTCTTGGAGTATGCTATCTTTGCAAACTTCAGTGCCATCATTTTCCTCTTGTTGGGTTTAAAGAATGTGCCTAACACTAAGAAGTTGCATGCAACATAATTAGTAGAAGATATGCCTTCCTTGCATCCTATATAAAAAACTAGTAGCTTAGTGCAATTCATGACATGTTTAGCCTTCAAAATTAGTCAACAACGCATCTTTTGGAATCTCCTATCAAAATTGGAGTTGAACATACTTGGGCAACACACTATATTATTTTTTAAAACTTGCATCAAACTTTAAGAAGAAATGATCTCCTCTCCTTAAAAAACAAATTTCATTTTGTTCCTTTTTGCTAATCTTTTATTCTCTGATGTCTTGTTCATCTGATGAATTTAGCTGGGCTCCAAAGTGAGTCCGACTAAAAAGAATTTAGTTTTCA
The DNA here is from genome assembly GCA_028749045.1 of Cupressus sempervirens. Classification (NCBI taxonomy): domain Eukaryota; kingdom Viridiplantae; phylum Streptophyta; class Pinopsida; order Cupressales; family Cupressaceae; genus Cupressus; species Cupressus sempervirens. The sequence goes on from CM053787.1 coordinate 156,693,440, forward strand.
AAAAACTAAACTACTGAATTGATCCATTGAAAACTTGAATCTTTCTAGAAATAATCTATATCATTATTTCAACTTTTAAAACTCATTTTCATCTCTTTCTGCAACTTGTCAACTTTGTGCAAGGAGGTCCTTTGACTAGCCTTAAAAACTGACCAAAACACCTGACTAGGCTTTCAAATTTGGTACACTGATTATTTGTTTTGCAATCTCTTACTTTGTTGAATCTTGTCTTGTCATGAATTCTTAGTCAAAATATATTAACTACAAAAGCTGCTTACATAAAATCACCTACACGCAAACATGTCAGAAAACAACAAAATGCATTTGGAATTGGCTTTGAAAACTAGGCAAAATGACACTTAGAGGCACAAAAACTAAGGAATTAGTTCACTATCATGAGGAGAGTATAATTGTAGGATTAGGGCTCATGATGAATAACTAGGAGAATTTGGAAAGTGATCAAGGTAGGCTACTTAGAATTTTCAAATTGGAAACAATGGCAGAAAGATGTTTTTTGCAAATGTAATTGACCTAGGAAAGTATGGAAACAAATTCATAAAGACTTGCAAATTGGCATACTTGAAGTATTTTTAGAGTACACCATAGTGATGAAATCCATTTGATCTCATCTATCATGGATATTGAATTATGATATCATGAACAGGGTTATTGACAAATTTGGACTTCTTGACACCAGTAAAAAGTTAGAAATTGCATTTGGAATCACATTTGAAAACTAATCAAATAGATTCATCATAAGCTCAAACTTGAAACATAATGTATCTCTAACCTCTAGAATGAAACAAAAGAGGAATTTTAGCATTTTAGTCAAATGGGTCAAAATTATAACAAGTCCAACAGGGCCTCTGAAAATTTTAGAGCAATTCACATTAGCATGACATCAATAAATGACCAGCTTTGAGGGATTCAAAACCTAGTCACATGGATTCAAAATGGCTCAAAATCTAAAACATAGGTTCTCTAGTATGGATGCTAAATACTCCAAATGTGGTGAGTCATGAAACATTACTGGGTGTAAGATATTTAGTTGTGAACATAGCCTCCTATCGCTATTTGACATTAAGCAAAAATGCATATTTGACAATTGCTCAAAATAGGACTTCACAAAATGGCTCAAAATGACAATTTAACTTCATGAAACACATAGAAATATTGAATTCAAGGTGCTAGAAGCATTAAACACCTCTTCGGGCTCAGAAAGATAGCCGGGTACATAGGCATCAAAAAGTGCTTATAGGGCTTAATTTTTTCAATGGTACTCAAAATCAGGGCTGCAATTTTGAGTCCCAACAAAACCAAGAATGAAACTACTTTTACTAGAAAAATATATGAGAAAATGTCACAAACTTGAAAAAAATCATTGGTGATGCTAAATCAAGTATTATGACAAAGAAAAAGACTGAAAGATGATACATTCTTACTTTGTGAATTTGATCCCAAAATAGTCAAATATGCTTTAGACAATGAACATGATAATTGACTAGACTGAGAAGAACAATACTTGGAGATTAGTGTCAAGACCTAAAGACAAAAAAATTATTGGAGAAAAGGGAGTTTTTATGAACAAACTCAATGAAAATTTAGAAGTAACAAGAAAAAATGAAATACTAGTATGCAAGGATTATGCTAAAGAAGGAGTTGATTATGGTGAAAAAAATTTCTGTTGTAGCAAGACTTGAAGGAGTCAAAACTCTCCTTGCATATTCAGCCTACAAGAAATTCAAGGTATATCAAATGGATGTCAAATCTATATTTTTAAATGGTATACTTGAGGAAGAAGTATACATTGGAAAACCTAAAGAATTTGTATATCACGATGAGAAGAACATGGTATGTGAATTGAATAAAGCCCTTAAATGGTTTAAAACAAGCCCTAAGAGCATGATATGAAATATTACATAATGATTTAGTAAAGATTAGCTTTCAAAGGACAAATAACAATAGTAATCTATACTTGAAGAATGGTAAGAACAATGAAGTATTATTATCTAAATTTTTTTGATGATGTTATATTTTGAGGAAGAGAAGAATTATGAAAATCCTTTACTGATGAAATGAAGAAGAAATTTGAAATGTCTATGTTTGGTGAAATCAAATTCTTTGTTGGATTAAAAGTATGTCAAATGAAGTTTGGTGGTTTTATTACTGAATGAAAATGCATATGGAAGATAATAAAGACTTTAGGTATGAAAGATTCAAGGCTAGTAAGTGTGCTTATGTCTATAGGACAAGCTATGTAAGAATGATGATTTTTTTGAAGTGAACTAGATCTTATACATATCAATGATTGGAAAATTACAATATGTTGTTCAAAATAGACCAGATATTGCTTTCACAATTGGGATAGTTGTTAGATTTTTAGAAAATCCTAAAGAGATTCACATGATGATACTAAAGAGGACAATGAGATATTTGAAAGGTCCATGATACTATGGATTGTATTACAAGAAAAATAAAAAAATTAAACTAAAGGTATTCTCTAAATTAGATTGGGAAAGAAATATTGATGAAAAAATAAACATTAGTTGATGTGCATTCTTTCTAGGAAAGAGATTGGTTTCATGGAAAAGGAAAATGGTCTATATTTCCCAATCAACTGTTGAAGCTGAGTATGTGCCAGTTGTAGTCAATTGTTCAAATATCATGTGGATAAAGAAATTACTAAAATTTATGAATGAATAAATTATAGATCTCGTAGTTATTGTTGGACTAACTACCAACCTTCCCCTTTGTGATTTGTGACATGGTTCAACCACCTTTTGTGTTCTATAAGTGTAGTGGTTGCATCGGGCATTAACAAGTCAATCTTTTGGTGCAATGAAAACTCTATCTTGTAACAAGTGGTATTAGAGCTTGGTTACAATTTTGAATCCACTTAGGTAATGCTAAGGGAGAAATTTTTAGACTAATCGCTAGGCATCCCCTTCAGGATCCATGACATAGCTTAACCACCTCCTATGTTTTATAAGTCTAGTGGTCCTGATACAACCACTAGAGTTATAGATCAAATGAAAAAAATCAACCAAACATGCAAAATGTACATAATTTAGATGTGTGAAGAGATTAAATCTATGAAAACTAAGTGTATTTTGCATTATTTTCAAAGAGGGAGAGATACTAATATAGATAAAAAGGGAGAGATAATAAGATAAATAGAAAGAGGGAGATATGAAAAAGTGAGATACATTTGATACATTAAGATATTTCTTAACAGTGAGATGTAGAGATGTTTCCATCAACACCAAAGAGGGAGATTGTTGGAAAATTAAAATTGGAACAATTTTTGTTTTGTCATTGATAACAAATCTATTGAAAAGATATATTGCATGTCACAAGCTGGAGTTTTTTTTGCACTAAAAAATCAACCTTTTAATGCAATGTACAACCAATATAGTTATATAACATAGGAGGTAGTTAAGCCATGTAAAAAATCCCAAAGGGGAACACTGGTAGTTAGTCGAAAAATCCCCCCTCAACATTACCTAAGGAGATTCAAACCTATGAGGAAGCTTTGATACCACTTGCTACAAGCTAGAGTTTTTGTTGCACCAAAAGATCAACCTTTTAATGGCCAATAAAACCACTAGACCTATAGAGCATAGGAGGTGCTTAAGCCACATCACAATCCTAAAGGGGAAGGCTAGCAGTTAGTTCAACATCGCTATGTAACCTAAGTGTCATATCTCTCTGATTGATGAAGAGGATTTGAGAAATTTATCATAACAATAGCAGCTAGAGGAAAGTTTGAGTTATGAAAAGAAAGCTACAATGGACATTTTAATTAGATAGACTTTGATAAAGCAAAGTGATTTTTTATATCATGTAAGTTAAGCCATGTTGATCAATAGAGTAAAAGGCTAAGCAATATCGAGTGATGCTACTCTCAATCAGGGCATAGTAAGTGTCAAGAAAATCTAGTATTGATCAAGCATAAATATCAACCCAACAAATCTAGTTGATGTCAATCTTGAATTTTTCCATTGATTGAGTTATTTAGTGATGATCAAGTGTAAGAATGTACAGATTGTTGAGTAATAGTATTAAGATTGAACTTGACAAAATTGTGAGATCTAGCTAGCTTAGTTGATTTTTCAAGAGATATAAACTGTGTTGGAGATAAAATTGATGAGCTAGACCATTAAATTCAAGGTGAGGATTAGGTAAAGACCTAAAAGATGAATTCTACACAAGTTTTTAGAGAAATATCAAGAAGATGGATAGATACAATGAATTGTGTTGAACCTTATCATAAACCATAAGATCTATGATGATCATGGAAATTTGTAAAGAAAGAATTTATTATTTAAAGATGTATAAAATTGAACAAAGTGTGTGGCATGGTTTGTATGAGAGAGAGAATCATATAAAGAAAGGTGGATCAGAGACCCACAAGGGTGAATACGAGAATGTGTGAATGCAAAGGTAAATAGGATTTCTTATGTAGATGCTACTATCCTAACAAGTGAATCCAAGTAGATAGATTATGTGTTGATAAAAGGAGAATGTTGATTGCTTGAAGGGTTATCAAGAGAATCAAGATAAGAGATGACAATTGGAGGATTATTAGTAAATCAACTCATGAACCTAATAGTGATTGAAACCTATAAAGTGAGTTCTAATCATATAGATCAAAACATATTATTCTCTTTCTAATGATTGTAAATAGTTTGTATTGATATCCTTTTAACAGAAGTTGATTTATTAGTCATTTGGAGGACTTAATAGTCTATGTAAATCCTTTAACTAGGTGACATTCTAAATGGAACAATCATCAAAATCCTTTGACAAGGCCAATTCTAAGAGGGTGATTAAATCCTTTAAAAATATAACATTTAATAGTGTGTATTATAACCTTTAACAGGGTTGGCTCCCAACATGGCTTACTTTGAAAGAGTGAAAAACTAGTGACAAATCTATTGTTTTTTCCCAAATCGGGTTTCCACATAAAATCCTAGTGTCAAACCTATGTTGAATGCTTTATATGTGTTTAGATTTGATAATTTTTTCATCAGGAAAAGTATGTTATGTTTAAGACATTATAATTATCATTACACTAGATACTAAGAAACAATAGGATAAGAACAATAATGAGTGTTTATGTTTAATTGTTTAAATGGTACTAAAACATTTATAACAGCTATCAAGCCCCTTGTTCTCTCAAGGGAAACAAGTATATCATGTTCCCTCTTATTTTTATAGATGAGCCTTCCAAGATATAAATTTATAAGGACATAAATAGTTTCTTCTTATGTAATGAATCATCTCTTAGAGAGAAGCTAGCTTAAGATGATGAAAATTTCCCTACCTCTATTTCCTTTATCCCCTTGTCATCTTATTTTTTATATCATATGCACCATTTTTTGTGATCTAAAGATAAGGAAAATGTGGTTCTTCAATGGTTCTTGAATTCACAACTTCACCTTCATTCTAAATTTGTAGTGATGAAAAATTGATACTTCTCTTTTGTTTATACATCAATATATGTAACCTCAAGAGTGTGATAGTTATTCGACATAAATAAAAAAATAGTATAGCTTTTATCTTAATAAATAAATGAGCCATGTACCTCCAAAAATGAGATACATCAATACATTACAAGATAACTACATTGTTTAATGTAAATTAGCCTTACGACTCCAATAATAACATAAATCATTACTTCTAATGAAATAATTTTGGTTTCTAGAAATTTACATCACATAGCTACATTATAAATCAATTATAGATGCATACAATTGTTCTCTCAAAATGTGTACCCCATTTCTCCTAGAATCAGGGAAACCCTAGCAAAAAGAAATTGTCACCTAGACTCCTAGATAATTTTTGGACTCCCCCAGGTGTCTAGATTTTCCTTAATATCTGACTAGGAATTCTGAAGGATCAAAGTCTTGGGAAAGGTTAAGGTTTCTAAACTTTCATGTGCTTAAGTGCACACTAGAGAACATGTGCATGTATGCAAGTGCACACTCCATCTTCTTCTAGAGATGTGCACATGTGCATGTGTGTACCTATAGAGGGCACACACATCCAAAGTGTGCATACCTATATAAATGAACACTAGGGCTTGGAGTCTATATATGAGCCTAGACCCCTATTCTTTTTTATTTGGTCTCTACTCAAATTGACTGACCATACTCCCACATGTTTCATCATGCCCTCCCAAATTGCTCTTCAATCTATATCAATAAAACAACTAAGGTTATCATCATGAAGGTGCGCAAATGTGCACCTTGACTAGGTGTACATGTGCACACCTTCCAATCCTTGTAAAGCCTAACTAGAACTAAGACAACCTAAAAGCTAACCTAAGCTTACACCATGATGGTGGGGACATTTTCACCTTCATAAAGTGCACATGTACACACCTTGCCTCACACTTAAAACATTAATGAAAAAAACCTAATCACTAAAAAGCACTAAGGAAGTGCTCACATGCACACCTCCTTAAGGTCCACATGTGCACAAATTTTTTCCTCACTAAACAATCAAAACCTAAATTAGCCCACATTTTCCATGCGCACTATGCATGTGTGTAGCTACACACATGCACCTGTGCACACCTCACCAAAGTGCATAGGTGCACAATTGTGAACAAAATGAAACTAAAATGCAATATAAGAACATCTATGCACCTATAAGGGTGCACTATGTGCACTATACTATATACTAGGGAATTTAGGTGTAATTTAATTGTTCTCATTGCATTTTGATTGATGTTGACAAGTGTTGGAGCAAATTAGAGTTTATTTTAAGTTAATTTTAGCTCTCTAAACTAATGTTGCTTCTCTTGTGTAGATAAGATGGCATCATCATCCTATTGAATGGAAAAAAAGATAGCTCCAAAGTTAGTAGTATTCATGTACCAAGGAAATCCTAGTTTTGAGATGGACATGGTAAGGTTGGAGACACATGACTCAACCCTATAGACTAGAAGGAGTTTCTTATGACCTATAACAAACCTAAGGAGTGATATGTAATGGTGTTAGCCCCTATCTAATTAGGCCTTGTTAACATGGCATCACATTCAACATCCATCTAGTCTTCAAAACTTATGATGAGTCTTGCGGATAACTATGTGACTAAAGAGAAGGTCCTTAAGAGTGTTATATGAGAAATAGTCTTGGACCTTTGACCAAGAAATATTCAAAAGCTATTTCATCTTCCTAGGGAAGACCAATATTGGAAGATAACTTGTTAGAGAGTAGAAAGATGGTATCAGGAGAATGAAAAAGAGGCCAGAGAAACAATTCAATCCTCTATCCTAATTGACTAAACATGAGTATAGCACAAAGTTAGCAAGGTTGAAATGACCAAGGGGTATATGAAGCATGAAATTAGATATGCAATTGTACTTATAAGAAGATTCATGTGACTTCTTGGAGAAGGGAACCTTCAAACCCAAATGGTCCACTTTATTGATACCATCAAGATGGAAAATATGCCAATTTATTAGGCTACTATCCTTGGTGATAACTTGCATGAGAAAATCATAGCTGTGAAATTAAATCAAATGTTATATATGACATTATATATGGTGTACTTATTGTTGAAAAGAAATATAGATTTCCCAGTCCTATATAGGAAAGGGAGCATGCAGGATTCTAATGCTTGGCCCTATGTGATGTATCCAAAATTGGTAGAAAGGAAACTCATAGAGAAAAGTGTGGAATGTAGGGTAGTGAATGATGTCTTCACCTTCACAACCATTAGATTCAAAGAAGGTGATTATCTAAAAAGGATATTAGTAGAAGCAATGTCCAGGATGTTAGATATTGGCACTTACTACATTTTGTTTAAATAATTCACCTATCTTAGGGTAGTTGGTACTTTAGAAATCCAAAAGAAGCTCCCAAGATATCCATATGATAGGTTAATCTTTTTGGAGATTGGACACTAGCTCACTTTTGCATATGACAGAGTGAGAAGACAACATAAGAAGACATGGGACTTTCCCATCACCATCAACCATTTTGAGGTAAAACAAAAGAAAGAAATTATGACTTGATTCTAAGTGGAATCAATATCCTTTGGAAGAGTACAACACCCCTCACCCCTACTTTGACAATATTGAGATGGTACAACATCTGGTGGGGAAGCTTTTTGTGCATGAGGATGCACTAGAAAATTTTAGGATGAACACAGTAGATGACTATGATATCCAAATAAGATATTATTGTAGGATGAATCTATATCTAGTAGAAAATGTGCTAAAGATAAAGATCCCTCTAAAAGTGGTGGTAAAAAATAATAAAGATATCTTGCATTCTTTATATGATAGGGAAAATATCTATGACCAACCTATAATGAATGCAAAATAGGGAGAGATAACATTTTTGATATCAATCATTGAGCTAGACATATAGTCTAATTGACAAATGAAGGTATCAAGAAACCATTCATAATGAATCTAGTTCTTTAGGCTATTCCCTGAAAGGTTACTACATGACCAATCAAAGGAAAGGTTGAATTAGTAATAGTGCCAACCTTCCCTTCTCAATCCCTAGTAAGGCCAGAAATGGTACACCAAGATGAGAGGGAGGTCAAGTATTTTAGGGTTGACAAGGGAACAAACAAAATTAAAAGAGTACCTGCAAATGAAAAGAAGAAAATAGCTCAGACACAAGCACCTCAACAAGAACAAGTATAACCTAACCAAGAAGAGCCACAAGATGATCTTGAAGTAGAAGAGCCCATGTAAGAGCCCCAAGTGTTAGAAATAGTATTCCACCAATATAATTGAGTGGGGGGAGGGGGGGGGGACAGGTGGGTGTGAATCAGTTATATAAGAATCTAAAAATTTTATTCTCTTAAACAATCTTAACCATTCAACCAAAGTAAACAATAACCATCAAGAGATGCATACACACAATTACACCATATGTGTTGACTAGGGAAACCCTTGATTAGAGGAAAAATCCTAGTGGGAATGATGCCCACAAAATGATGTACTAATATGAATATTCCTTCTTAGAGGATGGACACAGTTAGGAGTCTATTACAACACTTTGTATGATGAGTTCCTATTAGGAGACTTTGAATCCCTATTAGGAAATTACAATCCTATTAGGAGTTGTGGAAGGTAGTTGAACCAACTATCCAAACAGTTTCAGGATTAGATCAATGAACCCACTATCCAATTAACCTTAGTATTATTCCTTTCAGAATAATAGATGTGTGACATCATTTTCTTCTTCCTCTATCCAGTACATTGGAATTATTTACCTTTAGATCATGCAATCAGATTTGGAACAACGTATCCATCAATAGTAACCCTTAAGGTCATTTAAAAGCATTAACAAATCACTCTACTCTACTGCTTCACCATTCACAACTCTTCTCTACTCCTCCATTTCAATCATGATGTCTAAAACTTGGAAAACATCTTTCCTTTATACCACACTCAATATTAAATCCTTGAGTTAGCTTTACATTTTACCATACATTAATTAACTAAAATACACATTTAATTAATGCTTTTAGCTCATAGTTATATCCAAAAATTTTACACGTGCAACTTCCATCACTATGCAGTCACTGATGTCATCAGTTGTTAGTGTACTACCTCTAATTAACAATGCACCCTTCATTTGAAATACAATGCACTGTATTGATAATACAATAAGGACTATTTTCCTAATGCTCTATTTTCATTTGGTTCTCAATACATCAACAATATCTTTCGTATGCTATCGATTCAAGTTTTTTGCAGTTGCCCATGTGTCAATACATACTGTAGTATGTGTTGGTAAGTGTGCATAAGTAGATATGTAGTGTATTGTCCTTAATATAAAGATCACAGTTTGCCACTCTATCTATTTTTGCAAACTCATTACTATGTTCTCATCAATGAAAAAATAGAGTCATAACAATGTTCTACAATGCTCCCCTATAGCATCAAATTCATGCTAACAATCTTCCCCTTTGGTATTGATGTCAATGTAGATGAAAAACATCTAGTTCCAAGAATAATAATAAGTCTTTTCATCAATTAGATCTTACTTCATGAAAATACTTTATTGCAACACTTCTACCCCATAGTATAAACTCTCTCCCCCATTGACATCAATGGAAAATATAGTACACAAATAGTACAAATGTTTCAATATACAATAATCTACTAGCATAACAAAAATCCAGTCCATTGCTTTACAACTTTTACAAATATCCCTATAAACAATGCAAGTGTCTAAAGAAACTATTGTATACCAATCACCTATTACCAAGAGTCCTTGACTAACTTTGTTCATCACAAATATTCCCCCATTGAGGAAGCATTAGCATTCAGTCTAGTCAAACAAAGGTGCTATATACCCTCAACTGATGCACTTTTGCAACATTTATTCTAAACTAGGAAGGGGCATAACCACAAGCATACCTCCTCGGTACTCAAATGTATCCTTTGGCAAGGCCTTTGTGAAAATTTTTGCAATCTATTTCTTAGTGTTAATGTACTCTAGTCTTATTTCTTTCTCTACAACTTTCTCTCTAAATACATGATACTTTATAGCAATGTGCTTGATCTTAGAATGGAAAATAGGATTCTTAGACATGTTAACTATACTTGTGTTATAATAGTAAATGATAATAGGTTCTCTGAATGTAATTCCAATATTCTTCATCATCTATTTCATCCATATGACTTGATTATAGTTGTTTTCTACTGCAACATACTTTGCCTCTGCAGTACTTTGTGAGTTAAAATCTTGCTTTTTACTGAGCTAAGAAACTAGTGTTCGTCCAAAAAAGAATGCTCCTCCACTAGTGCTTTTTTTGTCATCCCTATCTCTATCCCAATTAATGTCTATATAAGAGAAAAGAGTGAAATAATTTCTTATGTCACACCAAATGCCATAATTTGATGTCCCTTTGAGTTATCTAAATATCCTCTTTATGTTGCATAGTGATATTCTCTGGGATATGCCTAAAATCTTCCCACAATTCCAACTGCATTAGCTATATCTAGTCTACTATGAGTCAAATACTACAATCCTCCAATCATAGATCTGCAATTCTTTTGCTCAATAGTAGGTGTCTCATCTTTACTTGATAATTTATAACTAGATACCATAGGAGTTTCAATAGGTTTGAAACTTTCTAGACTAAATATTTTTAGCAAATCTTTCAAATGCTTGGTTTGAGAAATAAAGATAGCTTCTTTGTTCTAAACATTTTTCAATCCTGCGAAAAAAATGATTTCCCCTATCATGCTCATTTCAAACTCATTCTTCATGTCTTATGAGAATTTTTTATTGGCTTCATCATTTCCTCCAAAAATGATATTATCAACAAATACAATAATTATCAGCAAACCATCTTCTATTTCTTTCAAGCACAAGTTACTATATGTTGTTCCTTTAGCAAATCCAAGCTTTTCCAAGTATTTATCGAACCTTTCATACTAGGTTCTAGTGCTTTCTTTAATCCATACAAGGCTTTCTTTAATTTTCAAACCATATACTTCTCTTTTGCCAAGGGAAATCCTTCTGGTTACTCAATATAAACTTCTTCTTCAAGTTCTCCATTCAAGAATGCTGACTTAACATCCATTTGATATACCTTAAAATTATTATTTGTTGCATATGTCAAGAACATTCTAACTACTTCCATTCTTGCTATAGGTGCATATGTTTCCTCATAACCAATTCCTTCTTGCTAATAGTAGTCTTTGCATACAAATCTTTCTTTATTCCTTATTACTTCTCCTTGTTCACTCATTTTATTTCTAAATACCCATTTTGTACCAATCACATTTTTGTCCTTTGGTCTAGGAACCAATTCCCATATGTCAATTTTAACTATCTACTAAAGTTCTTCCTCCATTGCTTTTATCCAATGATCATTTTTTATTGCTTCATCTATGCTCTTTGATTCTACTTGAGATATTAGGCATAGTTCTTCATTAATTTTGCTTCTTGTCATTACTCCCTTTTCTTTACTTCCTATTATCAAATCAACTGGATGATTTTTTATCAAATTCCTATTTTGAGTAGGAATTGCTACTTCAATTCTTATTTCAGGCACTGTACTCTATTGTTCTCTTATATCTTTAGTTTGCACATTGTTCTACAAATCATTGTTAGTCTTAAGAAATAATTCATTACTTCTATTATTCATTCCAAAGTCTTCATCAGAGTTATAATCCATCATGCTCTCTTTAGTGAAAAAATTTTCATCTATTTTCACATTTGGACAGTCTACTATAGTTTTTCTTCTATATTTGAAGCATCTGCAAGCTTTAATTTTTATTGAATAGCCAAGAAATATACCTTCATCACTTCTTAGATCAAACTTATTTATATCATCATTTATTTTCTTGTAGCATTTACTTTGAAATATCCTAAAATATTTGATTGATGGTGAGTGACCAAACCATAACTCATAAGGTATTTTTTCCATACCATTTCTAATATGTACTATGTTTAATATGTATAATCTTGTATTGATTGCTTCTCTCCAAAAAATATTTGGTACATCATTCTCAAATAACATAGCTCTTACTACTTTAGCAATTGATCTATTTCTTCATTCAACAATCCCATTCTACTCATGTGTATAGGGTGAGGATAGTTGTCTCCTAATACCATTCTCTTCACAATAGATATTGAATTCTTTAGAAGTGAATTCTTCTCCTCTATCTGATCTTAAGCTTTTGATTTGAATTCCAAATTCATTCTCTACTTTGTTTTTGAATATCTTGAATTTCTCAAATGCTTCTAAGTTTTCCTTAAGAAAAGCTACCTACATCATTCTAGTAAAATCATCATCAAAAATCATAAAGTACCTTTCTGCATAGAATCCTCTTATTCTTGTAGGATCACTTAGATCTAGGTGCAAACCAATTCCAACTTTTGTGTAGTACCAAACTAGTTGATAGGAAATGAGACTTTCTTCTACCTAGCAAAGATGCATTCCATACAAATAATGTTAGTGGGCTTAGTGATCTTAGGTAAATCTCTCATAGCAAGTGTGTTATTGGCTTTCACAATGTTATCAAAATTAATGTGACAAAATCTTTTGTACTGCAACCAACTGTTGTCAACTTTAGCTAACAAGCATTTTGTTTCAGTGAAGTTTAACTAAGATACATTACCTCTAGTTCTTGTGCAAGTACCAAGTAGTTTTCCTTCCTTGTTTTTTATAATCCATGTGTCATTACCAAACTGCAGTTGGTAAACTTTGTCCATAAGATGTGCAACACTTAACAAATTATGTTTTAGTCCATCAACAAAAAAAAACAACATCAATATTTGTATTACCATCTAGTGTGATAAATTCAATTCCTCTTTTATGGAAGGTTGCATTTTTTCCTACTCTAACAAGTCCTCCATCATGGCTTCTAAATTTGACAAATTTTCTCATCTCACCAATCATGTGATGTGAACAACCACTATCAATGAACCAATCCTTCCTTTCAACTTGTGAGATCAGTGCACTTTCTTCTCTAATTTCTCTATCAAGATAATCCTCCTTTATAGCTACAAATTCTAATTCATCTTCACTTTTTCTTTGATAATATTCTTCTTCTTCTTTTTCATTGGCATATAAACAATTTCTAGGTCTTCTAGACTTGAATCTTTCCTTATATTTCCTTTCTCTTTTAGTACATCAGATGTATAATCACCATATTCATTACATTTCCAACATTTAAAGATATTCTTACCATCCTTTTGTCTTTCCACAAGAAGAGCCACTCCTTCCTAGATCTTTTCCTCAATACACTTGTTACTTCTAGCTATGTCTCCTTGTTCTTTTATGTTCCTTGCTAGACCAGGTTTAATGCTAATTGCACTAAATGCTATCTCAAATTTTGCTAATTCTCCAGATTATTTTAGATCAAATTCTTTAGGTTCCAATATGCCAAGCAATGTTTCTTTGGTGAAATTAGTGGTACAAGGTAACATTAACTGAATCATTTGTGTTATTATCTTGAAAGGTGGTATCAGACTTTTCAAGATCTTCAATACTACTTCATCATTATATTTTTTCCACCAAGAGATGTGATTCCTACAACAATCTTAGATATTCAGCCAATATAGGTTATCATAGATTCATCTTCCATCATCTTAGCATCTTGGAATGCAAAATATAGATTTTGTAATCTAAATCTTTTTGCTGGTGTCTCACCCTTATAGTTAGCTTCTAAAGTTTTCCAAATTTCATGAGATGTTTTGAGTTTTTTTACCTTACCATACTTACTTTTAGGTAAAGCAGATAGTTCTTCTTCTCTTGCCCTTATGTTGCACATGAATTATTCTCTTTGTTCCTCAGTACAACTTTCAAGATTGTCTTCTTCTATAATGTTTTTAGATGCATTCATTATAAGCCAATATCCTAGACCCATGCAAAAGATATGAGACTTCATTTTATCCTTCTAGCTATCATAATTTGTGCCATCAAATTTTGGACTTTTATTTTTGAACAAATTTGCCATGGATCTCCCAAAGTTGTTGAACTTTCCTTCAAGGACCTGATGCTCTAATACCAATTGTTAGAAATAGTAGTCCACCAATATAACTAAGAGAGGGGGGATGAATTAGTTATATAAGAATCTTAAATGTTTATCCTCTTAAATAATATTAGCCATTCAACCAAATTAAACAATAACCATAAAGAGATGCATACACACAATTACACTAGATGTGTTGACTAGGGAAGCCCTTGATTAGAGGGAAAACCTTGGTGGGAATGATGCCCAGAAAATGATGTACTAATATGAATATTCCTTGTTAGAGGATGGACTCTATTAGGAGTCTATCACAACACTTAGTACAAAGAGTCCCTATTATTAGACTTTGAATTCATGTTAGGCGATTCCAACTCTATTAGGAGTTGTGGAGGGCAGTTGAACCCACTATCCAAAAAGCTTCAGGATCATATCAACAAACCCACCATCCAATTGAGCTTAGTACTATTCCTTTCAAAATAATAGATGTGTTACAATCATTTCCTTCTTCCTCTATCCAATACATTAGACTTCTTTACCTTTAGACCATGTAATCAAATCTGGAACTCTATATCCTTCAATAGTAACCCTTAAGGTCACTTAACACGAATTAGCAAATCACTCTACTTTGCTGCTTCAACATTCACAACTCTTCTCTACTCCTTGATCTCAATCATGATGTCTAAAACTCAGAAAGCATCTTTCCTTTATACCACACTCAATATTAATTCCCTGAGTTAGCTTCACATTTTACCATATGTTAATTAAATGAAATACACATTTAATTAATGCTATCAGCTCATAGTTTCATGCAAACTTTCACATGTGCAACTTTTGTACCTACACACTCATTGAGGTCATTAGTGCTTAGTGTACTACCTCCAATTAATTTTTCAACCCTTCATTTCAAATACAATGCCATGTATCGATCATACAATAAGGACTATTTTCCTAATGCTTTTTTTTCATGTGTTTCTTTGTATATCAACAATATCTTTCATACACTGTCAATTATGTTAAAAATACTTTAAAAATAATGAAGAGGAGGGTTGAATTAGTTACTCAAGGTCCAAATGTCCTATTCAAAATTTTTCACTAAGTGTAGTGAGTCCATTCAACCATTCATTCATCCAAGCTTTAGCTTTTCTGATCAACAAGTTACTATAAATCAACATGTAAACATAACACATAAAAGTTCAACACATAACAAAGTGATATATGTGGAAACCCAATTTTGAAAAGAATTTAGAAACCTAATCCATAAAAATTCATCTCTTCATGACCACTCATAGAAGTGGAGCCTATGTGCTCTACCTTCTCTTAGATGTCTCTTCCTTGACACCCTTTTAACTACTTCACAGTTTTGACACTTTAGCAGCAACAGTATCAACAACATTTGCTTTTGGTCTATGGATCCTTAAATAGAATTATTGAAGTTCCTTTTCCCACTCAATTATTCCATTATTTAATTTCTATTTGTATGGATTAGGTAGGATTCATTGTATCTAACCCATATTTTGTCTCCTCTAGAAACTTCTTGAATAATCCTTTTGAATTCACCCAAAAATAGTTTACATAGAATTTTTTGCTACTAGCTCATCATCCTTATCCTACACCTAGTTCATAAAATTCAAGGTAACCACTTTATTAGCACAAATTTGGAAAATCTTCATTATTTAAAATAATGCAATAGCTTGGCACTATTGAAATACTAGTGTCTGGCACATACCATGTTAGTCATCATCAACTGTGTTTTTCTTGATGCTCGACACCTGAAGATCACTTGGTGCATATTAAAATTTCCTATTACTCAACTCCAACTAAAAATTTTCTTGGCTTCAACTAACTTGCTTAGCACCCACTAATGAACTTAGTTTAAGTATTGCAATCAACCTTGTTACAACATATTCCTCCAAAGTTTCTAAGTGTGACCAAGCTCTATATCTTTGAATGTGTTATTAGTACATCATTTAACCATTGTCTTAACTGATCCTTACACTTCATTACAACATAATAACTCAACCTTTACCTTAGGTACTCTTGTTACATCTTGTTGATCAAATCCTCTTCCTCAATCATCTAAGTGATAGTACTTAAATCTTATAAGAAATTTTCATTCCTACAAATAGTAGGTTTGACATCAATGACAAAATAATGATTTAAAACATTATCTTAATAGAAAAAATTCTCTTTGATCTTCAACAATGAGCTTTTCAATCAGATTTCCAACAATCTCCCTCTTTGGCATTGATGGAAAACCAAACTAATCAACTAACAGACTACATTATTCAACCACAAGCTAATTGGGTTAGAACATTAAGTCAAATGCCAAAAAGTAATTGTGTTACCATTAGTTTTCACATCTCCATCTACTATCTTGATTGCTTTATTTTTTCTTCTCCCTCTTAGCTATTATATCCTTGTTCTATGTTTCTCTTCCCTCTATATTGCTTGTCTTCTATTGTTCTGATCAGCTTTTGATTATTTCTATCCACTTCTCCCTCTATCTTCATTCGAGAAGTATCTCCTTCATACTTTTGATCACATGTTGTTGATCAATTTTCTACTTCTCCCTCTTTGACAACAATGCCAAAGAAAAATTAGCATCTTAATATGCAAGTGTAGCTTTTGCAAGTTCATTCAATTTCTCCCTCTATCACCTTGCTTATGCCTGATTTGGAACTTCAACACTTTAATTAATTTAGGCATGTATCCTAAAGCAAATATCCTCTGCATCAATGTGTAAAATTTTCAACAATAAACTTATTTGATGCAGGGCAATCTTTCTTTTTCTTCCAGTAGCCTTGGCTAGGGGTATCACCCCTAACTTACCTCTAAGATACTCAAAAGTATCTTTAGGTAGTGCTTTTGTGAAGATTTTAGCAATCTATTCTTTTGAGCTTACATATTTCATCTTAACTTGTTTATCTTCCACCAATTCTTTTACATAGTGATACTTAATTGCAATGTGCTTGGTTTTAGCATGCATTACAAGGTTCTTTGATATGTTGAAAGAACTTGTATTATCATAATAAAGTATCATAGGCTCATTTATCTCTTCCTTCATACCTTGCAGCAAATGTTTGATCCATACAATATTGGTGCAATTTATAGCAGCTACAACATATTCAGCTTCAGCTATGGATTATGAGGTACAACTTTTTTTTTGCTGGTCCATGTAATCAATATTTTTCCCCAAAAGAGTGCTGCTCCACTGTTACTCTTTCAATCATCAATGTTACTTCCCCAATCTACATTACTATAGGCTCTTAGCTCAAACTTTTCACTTCTCTTGTAGTATAGACCAAAGTCATCAGTCCCTTTTGGATACCTTAATATTCTCTTTACTACTATAAAATGATTTTCTCTTGGATTTGCAAAAAATCTTGCCACTATTCCAATAGCTAATGCAATGTGTGGTCTACTATGTACAACATATTGCAACTTTCCAATCATTGATCTATATAATGTTTGATTCACTTCAGCTAATTCATCATTCTTGGATAGCTTATGTTCAGTTGCCATTGGTGTGCTAATTGGTTTTGAATCTTCTAGTCTAATGTCTTGAGCATCTCCTTGATGTATTTGGATTGAGTCACAAATTTGCCATGCTTCAATTGATGTACTTGTAATCCAACAAAGAATTTGATTTCTCCAAATATTGACATCTCAAACTCATGCTTCATTTGATCAAAAAAATATTTACATAGAAGATCTTTCCCTCCAAATATTATATCATCAACAAAGATTTCTAATATTGAAATGTCTTTACCTTATTCAGCTTTGATATACAAGTTTTTGTTGTCACCTATTCTCTCAAATCCTATTTTCACAAGATATTTGTGTAATCTCTCATACCATGCTCTAGGTGCTTGCTTCAAGCCATAATATGCCTTGTGCAGTTTGCTGACCATATCCTTGTTATTGTCATTAACAAATCCCTTTGGTTTTTCTATGTAGACTTCTTCCAGTATACCATTCATAAAAGTAGACTTGACATACATTTGGTAGAATCTAAAACCTTTGTATGTAGCATATGCAAGTAGTGTTCTTCCTCCTTCCATTCTTGCAACAGGGGTAAATGTTTCCCCATAATCTAGTCCTTCTTATGCATAACCCTTGCAAACTAGTTTGGCTTTGTTTCTTGTTATCTCACCACTCTCATTAAGTTTGTTTCTAAACACCCATTTGGTACCAATTACATTCTTATTAGCTCATCTAGGAACTAGGGTCAAGGTTTTGTTCTTTTCAATCTAATCTGTCTCCTTTTCCATAGCTTTATACCAGGCATCATCTTGTAGTGAATCCTTCACTATTTTGGGTTTAACCTTACTTAGTAGACATGATTCATTCCTGAGCCTATTCCTTGTCATTGGTCTAGCATCCTTGTCACCAATGATTTGATTAGTAAGGTGATGTCTTCTTACATATTTGGCTAACCTAGGTTTTGTCCTTCTTTTCATGTTTGATCCTTTAGATTTAGAGTAATTTTCTTCTTCTTCATCTGATACTTCATCATTTCTCTCATTTGCGCTATTTTAAGAATCAAAAGGTGCATTTTCTACATTCTATAGGTCAGCTTCTGAATGTAGCTCAACATTCATTGGCTGTGCCTCAACTGATACTAAAATTTGTTGCTGACTCCCAACTTTCATTAAAGTATACAAAGGATCTATAATCCTTAGATTGCTTAGTTCCATCAACTTAAACTTCTTCATTCTCATCAAAATTTACATTTACACTTTCCATAATCTTTTTAGTGTTAGTGTTCAAACACTTGTACGCTTTACTTCTAGTGGAGTATCTAGGGAATAATCCTTCATCACTTTTTGCATCAAATTTTCCATTTCTAGTACCTTTAAGAATATAGCATTTACAGTCAAATACTTTTAAATTCTTAACATTGGTTGCATGACCATACCATAGTTCAAAAGGTGCTGCATTTTTACCTTTCTTGACTTGAACTCTATTTAGTGTGTAGACTACAGTGCTTACAACTTCTCTCCAGTACTTTAGTGCAACATTTTTCTCCATCATCAAGGTTCTAGCACAGTCAATTAGTGACCTATTTCTTCTTTCAAAAGTGCCATTTTGTGGTGGAGTTCTTAGTACTGATGTTTTCCTTTTGATGCCTTTGTCATTGTAGAATATCTCAAACTCCTTTGATATAAACTCACCTCCTCTGTTTGACCTTAAGTATTTCAGATTTTTCCCTATCTCCTTCTCAACTCTCGCCAAATACCACATGCACATTTGAAATTCATCAGATTTTTTTTAAAAAAAAATAGCAGTCATCATCCTTGAATAGTCATCTACAAATAGCATTATGTATATGTCTCCTAGGTAGCTTTACACTTCTATTTGACCACATAAGTCTATATGGACTAGCTCTAGTACTTCTTTGGAAGTGTATGTTTTGGTTTTGAAACTCAACTTATTCATCTTTCCTAGGTGTCATTGTTTGCACATTGTGTTTCTAGGTTTCTTCAATTTGGCCCACCCTCTGACCTTCTTCTTCTTGCCAATACTGATCAGATTATCAAAATTAACATGACATAGCCTTTTATTGCATAACCATACATCACCAAGTCTATCAACAAAAAATTTTACATCTTCCATACCTAGGTAAAATAGATTACTCCTAGTTTGTTCACCTTTTCCTATCAAATTTCCATTGGTGTCATAGATCTTAGTAGTTTTTCTCCAAATTCAACTTTGCAACCTACATTGCCCAATTGTGATATACTCAACAAATTGTAGTTCAATCCTTCAACGTAATATGCATTATCACATGAAATTTTCTTTGTGAGTTAAATGCAACCTTTTTCTTTGGTTTGACATGGAGCATCACTACCAAATCTAACACTATTTCCATCATATTGAGTAAAGGTAATGAACTTACATTTATCTCCTATCATGTGTTGTGAGCATCCACTATCTATGATCCACTTGTCATTCTTGTTCACATACGTTACCAACATTTTTGCTTTGTCTTCATCTTTATCTAATTCATCCTTCATGGCCATATAGAATACTTTATCATATTTCTCATCAGAATCTTCTTCAACAATATAGCATCTTTTCCTTTCTCCTTGTAGTCTTTGCTATCATCTTCTTTCTTGTTCATGTACTTGTTTCCTTCTTTGTAGTTATTATTCTATGTGCATATTGTAGCAATATGACATACTTTATTGCAATTGCACATATGATAGGGAGCTTACCTTTGAATTTACCTTTGCCTCTATAGAATCTTCTAGCCAGTAGTGCTTCTAACTATTCCACATCTTCCTTATCTACACTACTATCACTAGATGCATATTTTCAATTTCTTCTTTTCTTGCTTGATGTCTCCTCCTTAGTGTCTTTTATTGTCATCTTGTCCTTTAAAGTAGATTCAAGAGTCCCAGGTCTATAGTTATCAAAATTGGATAATTAAAATGCAGTATGTCTTCCCACTATACCTTCAAAGGTTAGTGTGTTTCCTTGTACACACCTTAGCTCTTGGATGGATGAAACTCTAATAGTGTAGATAGGGAGCAAAGTTCTTCAGTATTTACTAATGATAATTTCTTCTTCTAATTGACCACCTAGACTTCTTATTGCACATGCTACTTCCTTTATTCTAGCAACATATTGAGAAGCATTTTTACCTTCCTCCATTTTCATGTCATCAAACTTTCCTCTAAGGATTTATCTCTTTGCTCTCTAGACATTTTTATCTCCTCCATAGATATCTATTAGGGATTTCCACATCTTGAATGCAATGTCACAATATTTGATGTCATCACATTGTGCATAGCTGAGTGCAGAGGCAATCTCTAGCATTGCTTGATTGTGCTCCTTCCTTTTGCTCAAATCATCTATAGTAAGAGGTCTAGCTAGATTTACATGTTCTATTCCAATTGAGGTTTGTGCATAGTCACCTACTGATCTAAGGTGCAATTTCATTATCCTCTACCCTGCAACAAAGTTGTCTTTATTGAGGTTGGGAACTTCTCTCTCAAACATCTTGATATATCTTGCTTCTAGTACTTTGAAACTAAATTAGTAGATGACTCTAATATCAATTGTTAGAAATACTTTCAGAATAATTGAGGGGGTGGGGGGTGTGAATTAGTTAGTCAAGGTAAAAATGTCCTATTCAAGCTTTTTCACTAAGTCTAGTGAGTCCATTCAACCATTCATTCATCTAAGCTTTAGCTTTTCTAATCAACAAGTTACTATAAATCAACATGCAAGCATAACACATAAAAGTTCAACACATAACATAGTGATATACGTGGAAACCCAATTAGGAAAAAACCACCAATAACATGCTACTTAGTTCTCAGTCTTCTGAAGTGATGCCCTATGAAAACCCTACCCTATTGAAGGCTTACAAAACACTATTAAATGTGACCTTGTTAGAGGATTTATCCACCCTATTAGAAGTGGGCCTAGTTAAAGGACTTTATAACATTTACTTGGAATGCAACCCTATTATAGGATTTACATATGGTCGTTAGCCCAACCTAAGTCCATAGGATTTTTCTTTTATCCTAACTAATACAATTTCTAGAGAGTAATAATTAGGGATTTTGACCTGATTATATCATACAACTTAACTTGAAAATCCCATATCACTTCTTAGCTCATACCATTGTCTTGCCTTCAATCCCTGCAACTCTAATAGCTTGCCCTCCTTTCAAGCTTAGTCTCCTTGAGTCTCCATGTTCAATGTATCAATGCAATCATCTCATCATAACCACTTGTAGAAGTAGAGCATCTGTGCTCTTCCTTCTCCTAGATGTCTTCTCCTTGACACCCCTCTAACCAGTTTACAATTTTTGGCTCTTTAGCAGTAGTAGCATCAGCAATATTTTCTTCTTGGTTTATGAATCCTTAAATAAAAGTCTGAGAGTTCCCTTTTCTACTTGATTCTTCCATTCTTTAATTTCAATCCGTATGAATTAGGTAGGATTCATTGTATCTAACCCATAATTTATTTCCTCTAGAAACTTCTTGAATAATCCTTTTTAATTTTCCCAAAAATGGTTTACATAAAATTATGTGTGAGGAAAACTTGATGATTGAATTAAAAATATGTCATCTAGAAATAATGTAATGGAAGGATTATACATAGAGATCAAGAAGATCAAAGGTTGGACTGAAAAATAATTTTTGGAGGCAGAAAGATACTACAAAACCCCTTTCCTTGAGACTTTTGAAGATGAGTCTAGGACCAAGCTCATAGCAATGCAATCAGAAGTCCACAAATTTTAAGGAACATTTGAGAATGCTTCATCAGATGAAGACATAAGACAAGCATTCAAGATTGAAGAGGTATTGTTGGAGCTAGATACAAAGCTTGAAGATTTTATAGCTACTTGGATCAAAGTAAGTAACTACTAACAATCATTAAAGGATAAATTTGGATCTTTGGATTTTCTCGAAGGAACCCAAGTAGTGGAGATTATAGATATATTCAAGAATAAATATCTAGATAACATTTTTTTTTAAAGGAGAAGAAAATCTAGATGCTAGAAATGCAATTTTGACACTTAAGAAAATTTTGCATTTTTAGAACCTATCATCAACTTTCATAGGTGCATAGGTGCACTGATTATTTTGAGTAAGAAGTAGTGCACTGAGAGTTAACTACTAGTTCCTAATTTAGAGCATTCCATACACTAGAAACACATTTTGATGATAATTCAAATCCCAAATTTTCCTTAAAATGGTCTAGCTTCCAGTTGTAGAGCTTCTAGAGACTCCTAGATCATCTTGTAGCTGAATTTTTTTATCTCTTCTCATTATTTTATTCTTTTGTGTCATGTAAAATCTCATGCACCTATTAATTGATATAAACAAGGGTAGAGAGTTATTTATCATGATTGAGAGAGTTTGTTTCTATATAATTAGATTTGTTTTATTAGTTTATACAATGAGTTTGCATTTTAAGAGCTCTTACTTTTAGTACAAAAAGAGGAGATGATTTATGATAAATACATGGATGTAATGTGTACTCCATGCCATTATTTTGATGCAATAATATATGCAATTGGTACACTCATTTAGAGTGGAGTTATTCCTACTAGAGTGTGTTATTATTTTGAATGTATGTTTATAAATAATTATAGATCCAAAAGTTTTATTGTTCTATTATGATTCTATGATATTTTAGTGCTAGTATTTTCTTTGAGTTAATGAATTACCCTGACATACCAAGTTGGAGAAAATATCACCTATTTTTCTTGCATCTAGCATCTTGTCTCAAATGAGCACACTTTCTATGGTCTTAGAATTTTATGGGACATAGATATATTTTGGTTATTATTGAGTTCCCATTGACGATTGCATCAATGGAATTGAGGAAGCATTGCTCCTATTTTCATTTGTCTACTACCTGATCTTTTCAATGATTTAATTTTAAAATGTGTTGTTACCATAGTTTATGTCTATTGGGAATTTCTTTTTCAAGTTATTTTCTTTAATCTCTTGTCACCCTATCTTTTTCTATTTTCTTTTATAATACATGTTTAAAATAGGAACTCATATAGTTGCAACAATAAATTATATTCATCATAAATAAACAATACCAAAAATATATCTCTTTTGTGGTTTCTTTTTAAAATAGTAAGTAAATCAAATATCTTATCCAAAATTGGTTCAAAATTTCCAAAGACCTCATCATGAACATACACATTTATCTTCAATTGAGCGAATTACAATAAGGTTGTAAGACCATCCAAAACCATGGAGTTGATCTTAGATTATATTTTCAAGAGAGGGATTCGTAAGGATCCATGTCATTAAACATCGTGCAAAATGATATCTTGATAGAAGAGGCACTAGAAGAGTGGCCTAAAATCAATTGAATTAGAAAAAGAAATTTATTTTTCAAAAATTATGTTGTATTTGGAAGTTTAGAAAATTTCGCATCCATCAGAGTCAAAAGGTGCGCAGGTGAACTTTTTGAAGAGGTGTGCCTCTGTAAAGGTGCAATATTTTAGAATTGACACAAAATAGTAGATCTTGATCAAACATCTCCATTCTAGTGAGCTTTACAATCTTCACCAAGTGCACACAAGTTCTTAGAACTTAGTCATTTTTTCAAGCCTCATAGTGATAAATGTTTACCAAGAATCCTACCTCTTCCATTGCAAATTTCATCATCTTCCACTCCTCCTTTGAACCAACCTCCACCTATCACTCCACCTAATCCTCCATCAATGACTTTCTTTTGTAATATAGTAGATTCACTAATCAACTTACTAGGTGCACATAATGACCTCACTAAGAATCCTTAGGAATTTTTCCCAAGGTACATCTATGTAGAAGCACAAACAACTAATTGACATATCAGGTTTTTCAAAGAGATTTGCGATTGAAAAAAAATTAAGAAAAGAATGTGGTCTATTTATTTCCCTACTCATTGGGAGAAGTTGTTTTTAATTTGTATGTGAATTTACCACCAGGATGTATGCAGAATTGGACCATATTTGAAAAATTATTTTGCATATAATTAAAAACATTCATCAATCCAACATTGATACATCACCAATTCACATCAATCAACAGAGATCCAATGGAGACCATTTCATGTTTCAATCATCATTTTCACATGGCTTATTGTAAGTTGGAAACCCCATATACCATAATTGTTGAAGTTGTTATCCAAATTTATCTAAATGTTAGGCACCATCTTATAGCTATTTTTCTTAGAAGACCACCTACCAAAAACATCAACACATTGGAAAAACTCTTGACAGAAGTAATTAATTTTACTAAACAAGTCAATCCTAATGGCAAAGGATTGATAGTCAAAACACAAGTTGTCATAATTTAAGTATTAGCGCATGCGAATAGAACACAAGTGATGCCTATTCAATTCATTCCAATAAATCCAATTCCAACACAATAGGTACCAGCTTCACAAGTTCCATCCATAATTTACCTAGGATATGAACCTCCAAAAAGCTTCTTTCTTTGAGTAGAAGACATCATTTTTAGTAGAGACATAAAATAATGTTGCATATGAGATTGGCCAAATAAAGAAGACCATGTCATAGATTACTAACTAGCTAACCTATTTGAAATTATTATGATGAAAAAATAATAACTTCAGAGGAATAACGCGTTTCCTTACCACAATAGCAATTATGGTTAGAATTATAACAAGAATTTTAATTGAAATGTTAATGCAAGGAACAATTTTAAAACTCTAGATT
Organism: Cupressus sempervirens; assembly: GCA_028749045.1. Lineage (NCBI taxonomy): Eukaryota > Viridiplantae > Streptophyta > Pinopsida > Cupressales > Cupressaceae > Cupressus > Cupressus sempervirens. Next base: position 156,719,114 of record CM053787.1, read on the forward strand.
GTAGCAATAGATTACAGACATAGAATAAAAAATGGAACACATTCAAATAATGGAAGCATCCTTGTAGATAACAACTAAAATGCTCAATTTGTTGACATCAATTAATTTGAGAGTAATCAAAATGGACCCAATGATGGTAGCACATATTTTAGTGGAAATCAAGACGTGAATCAAAATACACAAGGCAATAACACTAAGCCTCCTATGCAGTTCAATACTATGTTTTTAGAATCTTATGATTTCTTTACAAAATATAGTATTGGAAGAATAAGTTAGCAAAGAATTTACCTTTCCATTCAATCAAGAGGAAGACTCTGAACCAAAAGAAATGATGGCATTTTGATATGACAACCAAAACACTTACAATTTGTGGAATGAAAAGGAACCCATGATAGATGGGATTCCTCTAGCATTACAACGAACTTGTCCAGATCCAAGGGATAACAAAATTCCACTATCTATCAAATCATCCTATGTGGGAAAACAAAATCAAAACCAAAGGAAGGTGCCTACAATCCTCAAGCCTACATGGTCAACTAAAAAATACAATGTAGTTGAAGATCTGAAAAGAATGAAGGCCAACATGTCCTTGTTTGATATGTTACAAAAATTTCCTAACTAGAGGGAAGCACTACTAAAGACTCTTGACCATACAAAATCAACACTAAATACAAATGTAGGTCTTCAAATGATAACATTGCAACAACTCAACACTTCTGAGGCTATGCTTACCATGTATAAAGACAAAATTTAAGTTCCTCCTTTCTTTCCCAATATAATTTTTTTTGGAAGAAACCTACACAATTGTTTGATAGACTTACTAGCTTCTTGTAACATCATACCACTTTTGATAGCTCAAAGGTTGAAAGTCACTCCTCAACCCATGAATTGATCAAATAGTGCTACAACTAGACAAAATAAAAGTAAAGGTTATCAAGATATTGAATGATGTTCAAATACAATTAACTATAGACCCTCAAATTAAAGACATCATAGACAAACATGTGGAAATTCTAGAAACTTATGGATTATTATTAAGTAGAGAATGGACTAAATGTTTAAGAGGATGGTTCTCTACTAATTTTACCCAACTATGATTACCTTGGAAAGGAATGAATAATCAGATCAAGATATATGTGGAGCCAAAATTGAAGATAATGATTATAGAATATAATGCACCAAATGAGGTAGCATTCTTCCAATCGAAACTAGGATCTTACAAAGTAATGGCTATTAACATAATTTCAATGAAGAAACTAGACAATCTAAAAGAAGAACCCATGGTCCCTATCCAAAAGGAAGAGATTGTGACTCAATTCATAGATATCATGGTGGGAAATTTACAATGCTTAGGAGAAGAAGTGGACCCAAATATTTTTCTCCTCCTAGGATTTTGAAGATTACATTAAGCAAGTCACGTAGATTTTGAATGTTCAAATTACCAAGAAGAAGGTGCATAGGTTTTCACTCATATAATGGAATTAATGAATCATCAAACTCCAAATGAGATACAGAAAGAATATTCTAGTCCTATGCATGAACCTGAGATTGCAAACAATCTTGAGAATGAAGAAGCTAATGATTTTACTTTTTCTCACCAAAATTTGATGAAATGAAAAGGATTTCTTAAGAATTTTCTTATCTTTCAATAAATGTAAGGTTTGTCAAATTATGAGTTAAGTATGTAATTATTACTTATTCTTTAATGGAGTTATGTATAAAGTGCTAACTAGCACACTACTTGAAAAAAAACTCTAACTTTCAAATGGTACAACATTTTTAAATCCAAAAGATGCATCACATTCTATGTTTCTTCTACTACAATGAAAAAAATGAAAAATTGAATTTTATAGAGTTTTGAATTAGTTAAGTTGGTCAGACACAAGAGTTTTTTATTCCAAAAATACTAAAGTCAAAAATTAATTATTTATTATTTATTTAGAATAAAATTACTCAAAAATATGTGTCACATCCAGGCATGAGTCTACTACTTATATCTAGAATATTATTGAAAAATATTATCATTTGATTTTGATTAAGGTGGTCAGACATACGTCTACTTCTTATTTTGTTCTAAAATTTTTGTAATATTGCATTAAAATTCAAAATTTTGACCAATCAATTTTTATTTTTTTGAGATAAGTCCTAGTAGTTTAGAAACTAGATTTAATTTTCTAAAGATTTTTTTGTCTCAACTTTTTTATATAAAGTTAATAAAAAGTAGAAAATTGCACATCAAGTTGACATAACCCTAATTTTCTAATTTTTTATTGCCACTTAAGTGCATAGTTTGGTTGACCATGATCTTGCACATACCCTGAACAAGAATCTTTTAGTTTCATTCTAATTCTCCTCTCCTATCTCTGTAATCTACAATCTTATGTGATTTAGGGACAAAGAAATGAGACCCATTTACACTCCTTTAAGGTTCTATGATTGATATGTTTTTTTGTTGGCAGAAAGGGCCAATTAAATGCTTAATGTATTTGATAGGGTTACTAGTTATTTTGAGAAGGATACTTCATGAGAATAAGGTCTTCATGAACACTGATGTCTAATTCACAAGGTGATAAGATAGATCTAATATCTATGTGTATGAAATATTTCACTAACATCATAGATGTATGTATTTAATTTGTGGAACTACCCAATAAGATAAGGCACTGATCAGCTATAGAATCAACTTGTTCTTACTAGTGCATATTTAGGGTTTTTCTGAAATCAACATCATTAATGAAATTTTTTTCCCTTGAATGTTGAAGAATTTAAAAGGATGGCCTCACTTATCTTATTAATGTTTTAGGCCATGTTATTAGCTATTCCATGTATGAGATATGTTCATAAGTGTTAGAAGATTAAGTGTTTTATCTACTTTATCAAGATTCAAGTGTATGCTTTAGCACTGGCACCATATAAATGAATCTGAGGTGCACCCACCTAGGTTTTACAGAGCCTAAAGTAGAAGAAGGGTCTAGCCTTTTAGTTTGCTCAGTGTCTAAAAGGGTATGTTGAAGATGGGATATAGTTACCTCTAGATGTATCTTATTCTCATTAGGTTAATTTAAAATAGTATTGCTTCAAAAGACCAATACCTTCCACATTCTTATGCGGTTCTTGCATTTCTTACCCACCTTCCTCTATGATTTCTTGAGTGTTTAACCCATATATTGATTTCAAATTTTGTGTATTTTTGTTAACTAAATATTCATTATTCTTCAAGAAATGGAAAGCTCTATATTTTTGGGAAAATTACTCGTATGCTTTTCCATAACTTTAGCAATCTTCCAATTATCTAATTCTAGCATGACTTGACCTAAAGTTTTTTCCTTGATTTCTCCCCCTATTTGCAAGATATATTGTCATTTCTACTCAACTCTATTATATATACTTTTAGGTAATGAGTTGGCAATTTCTAGAGGATTTTTATTAAATGTAGCCATCATTTCATATATGGCCTCCTCTACTTTATTCTTATCAACATTTTTTATCTTATCAAATCTACAAGTATGAAACTAGATAAATCTACATTTTTAGTTATGTTTTCACACAAATTATCAATATCAAAAGAGTGATTGTGTCTTACAACCTTGTATTGACTCAAGTCATCTGACTCAGCCTTCTCCTCATTTAAATCCTAGTATAAGTTGTTTCCTTCTTCCCAAATATTTTGTAAGTCTTCTTAGGAAGCTCACTTGGCTCTATTGTATCAATTTATCTCTTGCCTTTAGGCTTTGTTACTTATACAGCCTTAACAGTGGCTACCCTTGTGCTTGACCTAGTAATGTGTATAGCTGGCTTCTTCTATGGTTTCTTCATAGGCTTCTATTTTCTCCACTATCTTCTCTTTATCTTTTCTCTTCTTGGTCTTTTCCTTAGGTTCTTCCTCAACTTCTTCTCCCTTAGCACCTTTATCTTCACCAAGGCCTTGTGTTAGTTCTAATGAGACTTGGCTTGGTTCTTCCTCTTCATTATCTTTTTCCTCTTCTGCTTCACCTCCTTCATGAAATCTCTCTTTCAAATTCTTCATTGTTTTTTTCTTCTTTCTAAGAACTATAGCCATCTTCAAATCAATTATGATCCTGGATTTGGGTTCCTCATCATTTCCAAATGAGGTTATACTCTTGTCAATTTCTATTTCTAGTAAAGTTGTAATTGCTAATGAAGCTTCATTCCTATCGATTTCATATGGCAAGGGTTTCATCCAACTAACCATAGGTATTATTTCTTGCACATATGTGTGGTCTTCATCCACTAGGAAGAACACATCATCATAATGTTGTTCTAAAAAGGATATAGAAATCCTCAAGCTGTTCTTAATGGATTTCTTAAAATCCTCAAAATAACTAGTCATCACTGACTCAAAGTTATCTCCAAGTTGCTTTATATATTATGAAATATATTGTACCATTCACTTATTGGTCTTCCAAGAAACTTGACCAAATGTGGGGAAGGTTTTTTGCACATAAAAGAATATGCAAATAAGTAAAGAACCAAATTTGTATGATGTAGTTTTTGCTTTCCTAATGCCCTCCAAGTTTTCTGATAGTTTTTGTAGTTGTAACTTAGTGAGGTCATACGAATGGTCTCTCTTTACTATCATGTAACCCAAATCAATAGCCATACAAGAAACACTATTCATTTTTCTAGACAAAAATAACTTTTGAGTTATTACTCTCATTGTAAAAGCAACTAGGAGATCCAACAAAGTGTTAATAGACATCCCTCTCTTATGTCATATGAAATCTGTATTCTTTTCAATGATTTCCTTTTCATCACTTCTCATACTCTTAGGTTTATCAAGGGTAGGGTACCCTAATACTTATTTTATAATATTCTTAGTGATCTTAATTGGTCCACCTTCCAAGTAAATATAGTTATTATGTATGCAGCTCAAAACAATTTGAATCTACTCAGTCATTAAGACTTGATAAAAAGTGAGGGCATGCGTTAACCCTTTTCATTCAACAATTTTATACTCTTCCCTCAAGACTCCATTATCACATAGTTTACTATAGGCATCTCTTATGAAAATATCTCCTACTTCGCCAATCTTTCCAAGATATAAATATATGACATCTTGAATCATGAGAATCTTTGGTGGTATCATAGATAACACACCAAATGGATCTCCTTTGTATGCAATATTGGGAATAAGATGAAATGGGGGTTTTCTAACATCATTACTTATAAATTGAACATTGAAAACCATTTTCCCTTTTTTGCTAATGTTTGCAGAAGAGCTAGTTGCGATTCCAATTACCTAGGGTTTGTGAGAAATAAAATAGCATAGCTTGGCAATAGCTAAATACCTTTCAAATCTAATGAAAAATGTCAAGTAGTAGTTGAATTTAGTTTGCAAACACTATAATCTCCTTTTTCAATTCACCTTCATGCTCTTTGTGTGCTTTGTAAACTTTTGTAAGTGAAAATTAATCAAAAATTGACTATATAACCCTTTCTATTCAATATTAAATGCTCAATGCTTATACAACTATAGGCTCAACTATAATTGGACTTTCAATATGATTGGTCAACATTGTTAGCTCAAAACTTACTCTCATGTCTCCTTAACTCAGTTGTAACCACTATTCCTTTCATTTCTCGACAATAACACTGAAATGTTCAATGCTTAGCACCAACATAGAAAACAAAAGAACTATAGATTTCCTTAAGGTTATAATCACTACATTGCATCTTAATTCATGGATATATGATATTTTTACATCTTATATTCCTAGAAGTGATGTATAATATAACTTTTCAAATATTCATCCCACACATACCTTTTATTGTCTAGTTGAGGGTGACGTGATCACCTTATCCATTGGATGAATTGACCTCATCTAAGCTTCATGTACTTCATTCTTCCTTATTTTTTCATGTCTTGTTGCTTTATACCTTTACCTTCTCAACATTGAATTTGTCTTTGCCTTGATTATTTCCATTACTTAGTGCTGGTGACCTAGTTGAACAATTTCTACTAAAAAGACTAGTCTTGAGATAACTAAAGCATGTAGTTCCCTCTAAAATGTGTTTCTAATGAAATTATATGGACCATGTCCATATTCTTGACAATAGTGACAACTACACCTTGTGTTGTAATCCCAATCATAGGAATTTCAATTTTGTTCTACCTTTGTCTTCGTGTTTGATGTCCACATGGTCTTAGATCTATATTCATATTCTTTGTGTTTGTGCTTGTAACAATTGTAGAAATATCCTTAAATATTAGAATGCTCATGGTATTGGTCTTGCATTTATTTTCTTAATGTCCTTATTTGTTACAGTATCCTCTGTAATTCTTTTTGGGGTTCCAGTTGATAGTTTTGCTTAAGCAAATGTTTGTTATATGACCAAATTTTCTACAATTATGACAAGTAGGCTTGTATTTATTAAATTTCTTTTTCCTTTCTTTACCACCTTTGAATGATTCTCCTTTCTCAATATATGTGTATCTGAATCCATTAATATCATTATTAGATTTTGGAGATTTTATCAGTTTCTCAAAGTGTTTAATGACTTCACTTAGTTTGTTGAATCTTTCAATGAATTCTTTCTCTACTCTGAGTTTATTTCTTAGTTGATCATTCTATAACTTCAAGTTTGTGATCTCAATGTCCTTTCCATTCAATTCATGGTTTGTAAAAATCAATTGATTCATTATATCTAGTTGCATGTTAGCAAGAATTTGCACATATGTTGTCTTCTCCACAAGTCTATTAGTCAATGTTCTTTTTTCATCTTTAATCATGACTTTTTCTTCCTTAACTTTATTTTTCTATTTGATCACCTCACATAGAAATATTGATTAGACATCTTATTTTATCTTCAGGTTTTTGACCTCTTTAGTTAGGGCGTTATTCTTTTCTATAAAATGCAAAATTGTTGCATCAAATTTACTTGAGTTTCCATCATCAAAAAATCTATTAGTGTCTTCTTCTTGGTATTGAATGTCATTTTTTTGAATATTCAATTCCTTTCTTCTCTGTAATGGAACATTGTAGTTCATCCCTTGCCTCCATGAGTTGATGAAGGGAAAGTTATAATTCAATCTTGTGGTTCTCAATAGTCTTTGCTAGCTTGTAGACTTCCATCTTCAAGATCTTACCTTGAAAGATGTGAAACATTCCATTCTACAGAACAATGCTCTAATACCAATTGTTGGAAATAAAAATGGGAAAGTAATTTCTAGAGGGGAGGGTGAATCAACACTTAAAAAATTTTCCTCTAAAACGTATCACCAACATCCATCTCATAACATAACATGTAAACTAAAATAACATAACATGCATTGTTATCCATAGTAGAACATAAATAACACAAGACATAGTAAAGGGTATGCTAAGGATAATGATAGAGTTGAGTTCAAATTGGTGAATCTCTTTAAATTGGATGAGAATAGGATAGACACTTTAGAGAATATGGTGAAACATCAGGCTGTCATCAAATAGTGGTTCAACAAGTAGGCTACAATCAAATCTTTTAGAATATCTAACATGATCTCATATGGGACAAGGCAAACAAAGAGTCAGATAGTCACACTACGTGTTGTGTGGATTGGCCATTATCAAATTATGAAGATTTTTGGAGAAAATGCTTTTAGGATGAGTTCTCTACAATAGGAATTGGCCCCATTGCCAATTAATGGCCATTTTTTTAAACATTACTTCTAGGTGTTAAAAAAATAAAAAGTAAAAAACTAAAAAAGGTAAAAAGTTAATTTATGCAAGTTTGTTTATTTTCTACAAGTGTGTTTATTTTCTGTAAGTGTGTTTACTTTCTACAAGTATGTTTCTTTCAAGTTGAGTGTTTTGTTTTAGTCATTTTTTCTTTGAACTTGTGTCTATCTTTTCTTGTCAGTCTAGCATTTAAGTGCAATCAAGAATATTTCTTGGTAAATCCAATAGATCACTCCTTTTGGTCCCAACTTTACGAAAAATGTATTTCTTTTTCAAAGCATTTAGATGATTTTTTTTTGGTACCAACTAAAAAATGGATGTTATTGGCAATTGTAAGGGACTTTTAGTCTTGAAATCCAAATTACAAATTGATAGCTATCAACAATTTAGAAATTTAAAGATTGACTATCCTAGTTTTTTTTAGATCTAGGTCGATGAAACAAAGGTATGATCCTAATTTTTTAGTTCAAACAAAGGATCTTCTCAAAAACCTACTAATAACAGTGTTTAACATGATATTTTCCACAAAAAGTTCATAAAAGAGGAACATAAGGTTTATCAAACTAAAGAAAGAATTTTAGAGATGATACTAATTTATTGGCCACATTGTCTAAGGGTGGTCATAGTATAGGAGAAGGAATATAAATTATAAATGGTGTTAAATTTAAAGATTCTAGAAGATCCTAAAAGGTAATTAAATGTATAGGGATATGTACTCCTAAACTTGCTATCCACTATCCATACAAATTTCCTCAAGGAAGAATCAAGTGGAAATATACAAGCTCCATGAAGAAAATCAAAAGATATTGCTAAGGACCCAAAATGGAAAATTGATAACTCATCAAGAGCCCTCAAAATGAATTCTCTCATCTAGCTAGATCATGATTGATTCACATATTTTACAAGGATTCCTAATGAATGGACTAGTAGAGTATAAAGTTGTGTCCAATTTCTAGAAGCTCATGATAGACTATACTTTAAAACTTCAAAGGAAATAAATACACTACACACACATTGAGCTTGAAGATTCAAGATTTTGAGGTTTTGACCATCAAGGAACTTGAAAGCTACTTAAAGTGTTCATAATTCAATTTTCATTTGACACATATCTGAAGAATGCTTTCTAATCAAGAAATGCATTTTTCATTTCTTCCTTTTTGTTGGGGTCATTTGTTGTAGTCTCACAACTCATGCTCCATTTTTCCTAAAAATGGGGGCCCCCTAGTAATTTATTTTTGTTGCTTAGACTCCTAGCCTAGAGTTTCAGTCATTTTTTGACTTGCCATAGATTCTTGGTTTTCTCTAGTATCTAATTGGGACATCCAGAGGATCAAAGTCAAGAGAAAAGGTCAGGTTTTTTTAACTTTCATTTACTTACGTGATCACTAGTGCACTAGCACACATGCACATGTGTGCATAGTGCACAATCCATATCCTTCTGGAGATATGTACACGTGCATGTGCATACCTCTACAAGGTGTGCACTTATGAAGGTGTGCACCCATAGAGATGCATACTAGGGCCCAAGGTCTATATAAGATCCCAAACCCACTATCATTTTTCATTTATTCTTCACTCCCCTTGAGTGATCGCACCCTTTCACGTTTCAACAAGTGCTCCCCCATCACTTTTTGATCTACGTCAACAAAAAAACTAAGGTTAGCACCATGAAGGTATACATATATGCACATCCACTAGATGTGCATGTGCACACCTTCTAACCTTTGCAAAGTCTAACAAAAATTAAGACAACATAAAAAATAACATTGAGTTACACCATGAAGGTGGGCACATGGCACCTCCACAAGGTGCACATATGCGCACCTTACCTCACACTTAAAACATCAATGCATAAAACCTAAGCACTAAGGAAGTGCGCACATGAAAACTTCCTGAAGGTGTACATATGTACATATGTCATGTGCATTGCGCATTTGTGCACATTTGCATGTGTACACCTCATGAGGGTGAGCACATGTGGAGGTACAAAACTATGGACAAAAGGTAACTCAAAGGCAAGATAAGTTCCCCTATTCACTTATAAGGGTGTTATGGGTGCACTATATTGCATATCAAGGCATTTAGGGGGAATCTAACTACTTTTGTTGCATTCTGATTGATCTTGACCAATGTTTGAGTAAATTAGGGTTCTTTAGGTTAAATTTTAGCTTTTTGAACTAATGTTTCTTATCTTGTGGAGATAAGATGGCATCATCATCCTCTTTAATGTCATAAAATATTGCTTCAAAACTAGTAGTGTTCAAGTACCAAGGGGTACCAAGGAAATCCCTATTTTAAGACAGATATGTAGAGATAAGAGACACAACTTGACATCATAGACTAGAACACATTCATTATGATCTGTAACAAATCTAAGGAATAGTTTGCAATAGTATCAACACTTATCTAGTCAAGTCTTTTAACATGGCATAACATCTAGCATCCATCTAGTCTTTAGAGCTTATAATGATTCTTGTCAAAAAATATGTGATTGAAGAGAAGGTTATTAAGAGTGTTTTAGGAGAAATAGTCCTAGACCTCCAACCAAGAAATATTGGAAATGTGTTGTATCTTCCTAGGAAAGACCAATATTTTAAGATAACTAATGAGAGAGTGGAAATATTGTAATAGGCTAATAAAAAAGAGGCTAGAGAAATAATTCAATCCTCTTTCCTAATTGATTGAACACTAGAAGGTTGTAGAGTTAAAAAGATGGACATGAATAGGGAATATAAGAAGGATGACGTTGGATATGAAATTGTACTTATGAGAAGAGTCATGGGACTTCCTCTATTAGGACACTTTCAAACCTAGATGGTCCACTTTATTAAAACTAAAAGGACGGTAAAGATGCCAATTGATTGGGCTACCATCCTTTTGGTGAACATATTGTTTTCCCTCTAAATGTTAAATAACTTAATCTACACCCAAGGTAGGAAATCAATGATGCTCAAAATAGTTGGGTAAATGTTCTATTAAGAATTTTCCTCCAAATTTTCAAAGGCACAATTTCCTTTTTTAGATTAATGTAGGGAGGAATAAGATAACCAGGGGCAAAGGCACACCCAACTATTCCAAACTACCTACAAAAGTAAACACAGTGGAAAACAACAAAATAATAGACAACATGGGAGATAGAGGAATAAATACTTTTATAGATTTATGAATTCATCAAATATGTTCCCAAATGTAAGTTATTCTAGATTATGACCAACAATATAATTTAGATTCAATTGACAATGATCAAACTTTCCTAATATTTTGTCCTAATTGCCCCTAGAATTCTACAAAAGACACCTTTAAATACATGCATGACCACAAGTTGACCTATTGTAAATACAAAAAAAAACCTGTATATGAAATGCTAAAACAAGCCACAAGTAATCTCTCAAGAAATATCTATCACAAACTAAATACAAAGGTTAGCTCCAACTAGAAACCACATCCAAACAACTCAAAAAATGAAGGACCAAGAAAAATGTTGCAACTTGGCAAACTCGGCAACACTTTACAACCAAAGTATCTTGGAAACTAATCCAAAATTGGGAACAAAATTGAACTTGACAACCAAAGGATAACTCAGCAACAACTACAAACTCAACAAACATAGAGAACTAGGTAGTGCAAGAAATTGCGACACGGAAACAACTAAAAAACTCAATAAACATGTAGGATAGTAATGCAACTCGAGATGCTCCTACATTAGACAACTAGGGTTGAAGCAAATGACTCATATAAATCATTGAGATGTCACACCTTGATCTTAATCCAACTTCGATTGGGAAATCCATGTAACATCTTCCATTGGTTTGTTCTTCCACTTTACCAAGTACTTATAGTAGTCTTTCCCTCTTGTGCTCTTACCAACCTTTTGATCTAGTATCTATTAAATCTCTTCAATATGGTTCTTAGGATGATTATATAATATGGAAACTTCATCATTTGACTGATGATATTTGTACAAATCAAAAATATTGAATATAGGAGATATATCCATGTCATTAGGTAACTCAACTTCATAAGCATAACTAGTGTCAAACTTTCTCAATGTCTTACAAGGTCCAAACTTCTTCATCTTCAACTTACTATACATTCCAAGAGGAAATTTACCTTTCTTCAAATGAACCATCACCTCATCACCAACTTCAAAAACATGATGTTTTCTAGACTTGTCAAAATTCTCCTTATACTTCATATTACTTTCTTCCATTCTCAATTTTACTTCCTCATGCAAAGGCTTCATAAAATTAGAAAACTCTTCTACTACATAACTTCTCTTCTCTTTGCCAATAATATCTCTTAAATCTTATATCACTTTATGTTGTATTCTAGTGACAACCTCAAAAGATGTTTTCCCTGTACTCCTATTTATAGAACTATTATATGAAAACTTAGCCTATTCTAATACCAAATCTCAATTACTTGTCTTATCTCCAACTAAACATCTCAAAAATTAACCAAGATTCTATTAACAACATTTTTCTATCCCTCTATCTATAGATGAAATGTGTAAGTAAACTTCAACTTAGTACCCATCTTATTCTGAAAATTCTTCCAAAAATAACCAACAAAGTTACCGTCTCTATCAGAAATAATAATTTTTGATAATCCATGCAATCTAACAATTCATTTGAAGAAAATATTAGCAACATCTTCAACATCTAATGTCTTATTAGAAGGTATGAAATGAGCCATCTTAGAAAATATATCAATAGCAAAAAAATATGGAATTGTACCCCTTCACTTTCTTAGGCAATTAAAGAACAAATTCCATACTAATGTCACTCCAAGATTTCTTTGGAACAAAAATAGGTGTATACGATCCATTATTTTGACCTACTCCTTTATCAACTTGACAAACTCCACAACTCATTAGAAACATCTGAACATCCTTATACATCTAAGACCAATAATACATATCCTTCAACAAACTCAAAGTTTTATCAATTCCAAAATTTCTAGCAAATCCACCACTATGTTGTTCTCTAATAAAATTCAATCTCATAGAACTCTTAGGAATACACAACTGAATTCCCTTAAACATCATAGCTTCTTGAATAAAATACTCATCAAAATTACTTTTTTGTTTCGTCAAAATAGTTGTTCTACACTCTCTCAACATCCCAAAAAATTAGAATCAGTATCATACAACTTCGTCTCATCAAAACCAAGAACTTCAATCTTCATTTTGGTTAGAAAAGAATGTCTTCCACTCAATGCATTAACAACTTTTTTAGTGACTCTGCTTTTATGCTTAATCACAAATGTGAAACTTTGGAATTACTCAACCCACTTCATATGTCTCTAATTCAACTTATGTTGGCTTCCCAAGTACTGCAAAGCTTTATGATAAGTATACAAAACAAACTCCTTAGAAATCAAATAATTTTTCCACTTCTTCAATGCTTGAACATTAACACAAAACTCTTGATCATACACATAATACTTCCTTTTAGGATCATTCAACTTCTCAGTAGAGAAAGCAATAGGTTTACCTTCTTTACTTAATACAAGTCCTACTACACTACCACTTGCATCACATTGAACTTGAAGTTAATGGAGTAATTCAACAATCTTTTGTTTCAAAGTCCCAAAATTGTTATCATCTCCATGTGTCCACTTGATTTTATTTTTTATCTCCTCTCATTGTCTTAGTCATAGCATTACAAATAGAACTGAAATTTCTTATAAACTTCTTGTAAAAGATAGCTAAACCATGAAATGATCTTACCTCACCCGCATTTTCAAGTCTAGGCCATTCCAACATTTCTTTAATCTTCTAAATGTCCTTCTAAAAACCATTTCCTCAAATAAAAAATAAAAAATACACAATCTCCTCTTGCATAAAAGGATAGTTCTTCAAGTTAATAATCAACTTCTCCTCTTTCAATCTATAAAATACTTGTCTAAAAAGCTCAAGATGTTCTTCCTTAGTCTTACTCAATATCAAAATATCATCCAAATAAACAATCACAACCTGACCCAAAAATATGTTCATAACTTCATTCATCAATCTCAAAAAATTACTAGGTACATTAGTCAAACAAAAATATATTACCAACCATTCATAGAAACCATCTTTTGTCTTGGAAGAAGTCTTCCATTCATCACCTTCTCTGATTCTGATATGATGATAGCCACTATTCAAATTAATCTTGGTAAAATATTTTGCTCCACTCAAACAATCCATTATGACATCCATCTATATTTCACTATGATTGCTAATAGCTATGGAATTAGTACACATTCTCCATCATCCATTCTTCTTAGGTGCTAATATGGAAGGCACATGACATACATTTATAACTTTTTTGCATTTGTTTGTTATATATGAGTGTTATTAGAAAATACATTAGAAAATATGAAAAAACATTAATCTAGAATATTAGACAAATATTAATTTAGCATTGGGAGACAAATTTAGAAAAAAAATAGTGTTAAATTAGATAGATATTAGAAACTATTACAGAAATAATAGTCTAAAATATTAGAAAAACATTACAAAATATTAAAAAAATGTTAAAGAAAATTATTAGTATAACATAAGGAAACAAATTTAGAAAATAATTAGTTTTATTTTAAAAATTATAAAAAATATTACATTTATTCTTGAAAAACATTAGAAAATATTAGTATAACATTAGGAAGAAAATTTAGATAAGTATTAGTTTTATTAGAAAAACATTACAAAAAACATTAGAAATTATTTTTAAAAACATTACTCTTGAAAATATAAAAAAATATTACAAAAATATTACAAAATATAACTCAAACATTACAAAATACTAGAAAAATAATAGTGTAGAATATTAGAAGAACATTACAAAATATTAAATAGTGTTAATCAAGATATTAGAAAAATATAAGTATAACACTAGGAAACAAATTTAGAAAAATATTACTTTTATTGAATAAAAACATTAGAGAAAACATTACATTTATATCATAAAAAAATAAGAAAATATTAGAAAAATATAAGAATTTTTAAGAATTTTTTTACAAAATATAATTCAAATATTACAAAATATTAAAAACATGTTAATCTAGAATATTAGAAAAATACTAGTATAACATATAATGAAACAAATTTAGAAAATATTAGAAAAACATTATAAAATATTTTTAAAACAATAGGTACAATATAAGAAAAATATTACTTGAAATATTAAGAAAATGCCAATCTACAATAATAGAAAAATAAATTAGTATAACAGTATGAAATTTAGTATAACATTATAAAATATTTGAAAAATATTTTTAAAAAAAAAACAATAGTCAAGAAAATTTAAAAATATTAGAACTCCATCTCCAATCCTAAGTCTAACCCTAGCCCTAACTCAAACTGTAATCTAATCCTAACTCAAATTCAAACCCTAATTTCTAGCCCTACCTCAATGTCTAACACTAATCTGATCCTAACTTGAAAACTCTAACCCTAATCTAACCCTAACCCTTACTAAAACCCTAATCTAACCCTAAACCTAACTGAAACCCTAATCTAACCCTAACTTGAAAATTCTAACCCTAACTCAAACTCTAACCCTAATTTAATGCTAGCTTGAAAACTCTAACCCTAATATAACCCTTACTTTAACTGAAGCCACAATCTAACCTTAGAATTATAACTCTAATCTAACCCTAACTTGAAAATTCTAACCCTTTAATCTATCCCTAACTATAACTGAAATCCCAATCCAACCTTAGAACTATAACACTAATATAATCATAACCTTAGAACTTAGACCATAGAATTTGAAAATTCTAACCCTAACTCAAACTCTAACCCTAATATAATCCTAAGTTTAATCAAAACCATAATCTAACCTTAGAATTGTAACTCTAATCTAACCCTAACTTGAAAACTCTAACCCTTTAATCTATCCCTAACTATAATTGAAATCCTAATCCAACCTTAGAACTATAACACTAATATAATCATAACCTTAGAACTTAGACCATAGAATCTAATACTAACCCTAACTGAAACCCCAATGTGACCTGAGAATTCAAACCCTAATCTAACCCTAGAAGTCAAACACTAATCGAACCTTAACTCAAACTCAAACCCTACTTTAACACTAACCCTAACTAAAACCCTAATCTAACCCTAGACCCATAATTTTAATATAAGCCTAACTTGAAAACTCTAATCTAACCCTAGAACTATAACCCTAATCTAATCATAACCATAGAACTCAAACCTTAATCTAACACTAACCCTAACTGAAACACTAATCTAACCCTAGAAATCAAACCCTAATCTAAGCCTAACTCAAAATCAAATACTAATTTAATAATTTAACCCTAATTGAAATACTAATCTAATCCTAGAACTAAAACCCTAATCTAATCCTAACTCAAACTCAAAACCTAATTTAACACTAACCCTAACTAAAACCCTAATCTAACCCTAGAACTATAACTATAATCTAACCCTAACTTGAAAAATCTAACCCTAATCTAACCCTCCTTAAAACCCTAATCTGACCATAAAATCATAACCCTAATCTAACTATAACCTTATAACTCAAACTATAATCTTTAAACCTAACCCTAACTCAAACCCTGATCTAACCCTAGAACTATAACCATAATCTAACACTAACTTAAAAACTTTAAACCTAATCTAACCATAACCCTAATCTAACCATAATTGAAGCCCTAATCTAACCATAGAACTGCAACCCTAATCTAAACATAACCCTAGAACTTAAACCCTAATCTTTAACCCTAACCCTAACTCAAACCATAATCCAACCCTAACTCAAACTGAAACCCAAATTTCTAACCCTAACTCAAACTCTACCCCTAACCTGAAAACTCTAATCTTACCCTTGTAGATCTCAGATTGGTTTTGACTAATGAGTGTCTACACAATTAATTTATTTAGTTGGTTCATGTCAAACAAGAAGTACATGCAGAGCACAATATGTGTATTATAGAGCATGTCAAGTCAACAATGAGTTCTAATCCACTCATGTGCCAAGTCACTCAATTTTTGAGTAGATAGTGTATCAGTGATTCAAGAGCCGAGCAAGTAGTGCATGATGAGTACTACAAATGTTGAGTTTCAGTATAAAAGATAGTATATGTTGAGCATCAGAGACTTTAGGTGTTGTGTGACACAATTTTGTTATAGTTGTTTGTAAATGGCACAAACAACTATGTAAACCATTTTTGAGCCAACTTAAAGATGAATTACAATATTTTGGAGTTAAGGAGGGATCTTAAGTTTGATTTTCAATGTAATTACATGCAACCAATCAAAATGAAAACAAGGCATTTAAGAAGAAAAATGGATGAATCATAGCTATTGATTCATACCTAACCTTAAACCCTTGAGAGTATGAAGAAGGTTGTTGGAGGAGATCATAAAGAAGTTTGCATGTACAAATAAAGGATTCATGGTGGCTAAGGAGTTAAGAAGTGAGATTGCATTGTAGAATCAATTAGAGTAGGATAGAGGAAAGAGAAGAGTATATAGAAAAGAGATATCTAATCAAGTAGGATAAAGAAGACATTAGATTAGAGGTGATCTATCATTAGGCAATCAAGTAGTAACTAGAAGATCATTGTTGAAATATTCTAATAGGTGAATCAGTCAAATCTCTTAATAGAGTAGTTCTAATAGATTGTATTGAAATCCTCTAACAAGGAGTTTAATTAGTTTTGAGTTAAAGTGCTCTAGCAAGGCACACTTCTAACAATGTGTTGAAATCCTTTAACAAAGAAAGACCTAACAATATTTGTAAGCCTTTAATAGTGTAGACCTTTCATAACATAGATCATGTCTCATGATCAAAACCTTGTAACCTTCATTGGATAGACTTTATTACTATAGTAGTAAAGATATGTGTGTGTCATCCCCACCCCATTTTTACCTTCTCATTGAAGGCTTTCTGGGTAATCATATCTAGTGTCATATGTGTGTGAATGTTTACCTGCTTACATGTTTTAAGTGTACATCCTTTATATGTTTTTTTAGTTTATACATTGAATGCACGAGATGGATGTGTGGTGAAATTTTTATGGGTCCAAGTTTAAACTATAGATTCATGGCCCCTCATAGAAGTTTAAATTTCCTATTGTAATTCTAAAAATTTGTATCAAAGCCTTGTTCAATGAAAGAGAAGCTTTGCAACTTTGAGAGAAGATCTTCAAATGGAAGTCTACAAGTTGGGAAAGACTATGGAGAATCAAGAGATTGAAATACATCTCATTCTACATCAACTAAATGAAGCAAGAGAACAACTAAAGAAATTCTTGAAGAGAAGGAAGGAAATTACTATTGCAAAGAATGACACATGATATGGAAACTCAAAGAATTCAATGCAGTTGTTTTAGATCTAATGGAAAAGAATAGAGCCCAAATAGAGGAAATACAAAATCTCAAGTTAGAGCAAGAATCACAAGCCATACTACTATGTGAGGTGATTGAATAGAAGAAGAAAGCCATGGAAGACAAAGTCATTATTGAAGAAGATAAAAGAGTTTTGGTCAATAGACTAGAAAAGAAATTGTTAGAGCTAAAAAACATTTCCAACATGCAATTGGATACTTTGAGCCAAATGATGAATGCCAACTATGAATTGAATGTCAAGGACTTTGAGATAAAAACATTGAAGTTGCAGAATGAACAATTGCAAAGTAACCTAAAAAGGGAAAATTAATTTGCTAAAAGTTTCAATAAGCCAAATGAAGTGATCAAATACTTTGAGCAATTATTGAGATCCCCTAGATCTGATAATGACACATTTAGATTGAGATACACAAGCATGTAAGAAGGAGAGTCATCCAAAAGTGCTAAAGAAAGGAACAACAAAGGGAAGGTTTCCAAACCTACTTTTAATAATTGTGGTAAGAAAGGACATACTACTAATGTGTGTAGGAGCAAGACTACACATCAAAAAGTCAAGAATAAGAACATGGTTCACCATCATAAGTGCAACAAACAAGGTTATAAGGCACATGAATGCAGAACCAAGACCATGAACACACAAAGATTTGAAGGATACTAGTATAACTATCAGAAGTATGGACATAAAGCTTTTGATTGCAGATCTAAACCCATGTGGTCATCAAATAGGGAAACAAAGGTAAGGAAAAATGGAAACACCTATAATTGGGATTATAATACTAGGTATAGTTGTCATTATTGTCAAGAATATGGACATATTCTAAAGAACTATATCAGGACACACTTCAGAAGTGACTACAATAGGTGGTTAAGTCAAACCACATGTTTTAGTTGTTTGAAGACTGCTCACATAATAGATATCGTCTAACAAAGTCAAAGGCAACAAGTTGTGAGTTTGATAAAGGTAATGGCAAGGCCGATATTGAAAACATCCAAAATGAAGTGAACAAGACATGGAAGAAGAAAGATAATTGCAACACATGAAATGGTGAAGGGGTCAATTCACCCAATGGGTTAGGTGATCATGCCTCATCGAAATAAGAAATCAAGATATATGTGGCACTAATATTCAAAGGTTATATTATACATCAATTCTGAAGAATTTAGTATTGAAAAGATTACATTAGCATGAAAAAAGATGCAAGTTGTTATTAGGAATTCAAGAAAAATCTATAAGTTTTTCATGTTAATACCAAGCATGAAAAGTTTATTGTATGTACCTAGTAAAATAATAGAAGATGCCAAGCTAAAAGATTGTCTAGTTGATGTCAAGCTCGTAATGGATGCCAAGTGAATGTAATGTTATTGGATGCTGAGTGAGCTCGAAATTGGTTTATGTTGAGCTTATAGCTACATAAGAACTCAACATTAATTATAGAATTCCAAAGGGTATTTTATCAAATTTTTACTCATTTCCCATCATTTAAAAATCAAGCAAGGGAAATTATAGTAGAAGGTGATCAGGAAATCCATTCAAAGTGATTGCAAAAGGTTTGAGCAACAATTCATTACCAATTTGTTAGATCTTATAAGGTATTTATCAAGAATTGAGCTATGCTATTTATATTTTTGTAAACCCTAGTTTTGCACAATGGTAACTAGTTTAGAGAATGTAGAGGGTAAGGAGGTTTTAAATATTTAGTTAGTTAGTAATGAAGTTAAGAAACCTATACTCAAAGCTATTCCTAATACTATTTACAAGAAAGACCTCTTTTGTGTGTTACCCATGACACCGATTAATGTTTTAATGGTGAAAGTTGTTAGGAAATGTTACAACTACAAAATACGAAGTATTGGTGATATGGAGATTAGTTACACATACAAAAGATTATGTAAGAATGGTATGTTAAAAGAAGAACTCAAAATTGTAGAAAAGAAAGGGTTAACACAAGCCCTAGATTTCCCAAGTGTGTTCAAGATTGAATGGATTAGGATAGTGCTTGGAAAGATTCATGATTGTTGGTTATAGTTGGATAATGGACCTATCAAAATTACTAAAAGGATAATTCATAGGGTTACTAGTTATCCAACCCTATATTAGCCTAAGACCCTAAGATTAGTCACAAAAGAGGTCATTGAAAAGATCATTGGAGCTATATGGAACAAGAGAGGCATGACTATTGACACAATTACTAATCCATAGATAGAGTCTATTGTCAAGGTTATAGCACACAAATTTTACCAATCTAGTAGATTGAATAGTGTATGTTTTATAGCAATGGATGTGGGATATAAAATTATTAAGAAAGATCACACATATGATCTTGTAGAGCTACAACTACATCAACTAGTTGAGAACCTAAAAGCAATCAGAAGGACTAAGAGTGCACAATGAAAATTTGGTTCTATCCTAATTTGTATATTCTTTTATGTTCAAAACACTTTTCCTACTTTTGGAATAGTTAGTTGGAAAACAAATAGGTTAGTGGCAATACAAATTAGTGAGTTCATTGAACAATTGGGTGAGAATTTTGAATCTGTGATGACAAGCTATTTTGATGTAGGGCCCATTTGTCGTTGCACCAAAAGCCATGACTATTAGTGAACATGGAACACCACATAGTTAACCACCTGTGGGCAAGGGAGTGCGTCGCATCACCCAACAATCTCCCCCTCAACATGCATACTAGGTGCTTATGTGGGTCGGGAAGGCACCAGGGAGATTTGAACCCATGACCAAGCCAAAAATAGGCTCTGATACCAATTGTAGGGCCCATTTGCCGTTGCACCAAAATCCATGACTATTAGTGAACAGGGAACACCACATAATTAACCACCTGTGGGCAGGGGAGCGTGTCGCATCACCCAACATTTGAGGACTCCAAGGAATCAATGAAGGAGAGATTGAGAATACCAGTATCTTTAGTAGAAAACCATTATGATAATTTCTATTTTCTAGTAGATGCTCATTATACTTTTGTACAAGCTGCTACACCAAGGGTGAGATGGTTGAGGCCATTTTGATATGAAATAAATGTGGATCAATCTTCTGCAGCTATAATAGTTTTACTAGCTGAACAGGTAGATAAAAATGCAAATGCATTTGGAAACAATGAAATGGAAAAGTCTAAAATCAACATGGAACCAAAGACTGTTTTAGTTATTGAGATAAAGGATAAGTTGGTGAAGAAATTAAAAGCTAAATTTGGTGAGGGTGCAAAGCAGGAAGAAGAAAAAGAGGATGAAGAGGAAGAAAAAATATAGGCACAAGCACCCCTTACACTTACTCAAAGAATGGGAGAAGACCAAAAAGAAGAAGAGACTGAAACTGCTGAAGGTGTCGAGGGAGAACAAGTCAAGGAAGCACCTACACCCATAGAACCAAAGAAGAGGAAGATTAAGGCTCAACCAATGACAAAATCCAAGAAGGTAGCCAGGCCAAGTCAACCCAAATCAAATACACCTATCACAAGGACTAGTGCATGTGCAACTACGAAAAAGGAAAAAGGAAAGACAAAACCTATAGAGTAGAGAGGTGAAGTGCAGAAAAGACTAAGAAAAAAATATGTTGCACAAGAAAAATTTGATGAGGAGAAATTAGAATCATATAAAAATGGCAAATTTAAAGTGGTGAGTTACAATCCTCTATCAAACTTAGAAAATCTATGTAAAAATGTCAAGAATAGTGTAGATTTATTAGGATATACTCATATAAACTTTAATAATCTTGGTAAAGTGTAGAAGAATCAAGTGGAGCAGGCTATATATGCTATGATGGAAAAATTAGGGACTACCCCACTACAGATTGCTAGCTCAATGCCCAAAAGCTTATATGATAGAGTTGAGCAGAAATGGCACTATTGTCTAAACATGTAGAGATGGATAAGAGAGAAATCTCTTGCACAAGTGATGCCTAAACTAAGTAAGGAATAGATTGCTAAGGCTAGGAAGAAATATGTAATTAGGCTTACACCTAAATACAAAGCTTTTAGCATTTTGTAAAATAATATTGGAGATTTTGTTAAAAATTCCACACAGATGTGGAAGCTTGCATATGGATTGAATATAACCACAGAAGGTGAGAAATAACCCATAGAGTTCAAGGATGAAACTATTGAGGAAGTAACTAAAATTCACATAGATGACAAGGCAACAACTAAAGTAGAGTGGGAAGAAGAATAGAGTGTGTAAGACACACAATTTTCTAATGTTAGCCCCCAACATGTAACAATTGAGAATATTGAAATAGTAATAGTAAATGATGTTTTTGATGTCATAGCTCAGAAGATCAATCCCCTCACAGGCGAAGATCTCAAGAAGATACTTGATCAGTCTACACTACAGAAATAACTTTGTGATAATCCTATTTTGGCAACTATAGATGATATCCAAAAATCACTGACTAAAACAACAACAAGGGAATAGGTGAATACACAAGAACCACCTACTATCATCCCTCAATTCACTAATGTACAACCTTTGGACAAATTACTTGAAGCTACAACAAAAAGGTTGATATAGGTTGATATAGTTGAGAAGAGTATAGTGGAAACTCAAGACACTATAGGGACACAAAATGGAACAGGTCATATAGAATTATCTACACCAAAAACACAAGAACAAGGTGCATTACAAGTCATTATGGAACTCAAGGACAAGATTGAAGATATAGAGATGACACCATAGCTAAAGGAGAAAACAACAATTCAAGCCCTAATAACCTTACCAATATCTAGCATTCCTTCAAATTATACTCTTTAGAAGCCAAGCACAAATGCACCTCCATTATAGATCTCAATGTCAATCCTAAGCTCATCAAAGGCTAAAAATGTAATCCAATATGCATATGTGAGCCTTGATGAAGAAATTGTTCTACCAAAGTATTATTATGATACAATGACTACATAATAGATGGGAATACTTCCACAAGCCATAAAAAGGAAGAAGCATTAGGAAATGCTTAGAAGGGAGAAAAGGTAGAAGCACACATTGTAGGACATCAAAGACATATTTTTAGATGCATTTGGTGTACCAACTCTAGATGAGACCAAGCCACTAATTGAACAACTAAGAAATATAGTGGAGAGGGTTAGTGATGCAAACCAAGACACAAATGCAAAATTATTAGAATGGTCAGAAAAGAAATTCCAAACAAAAGTAAATGAAAATATATCAAGTGACATAGCACTAACATAGGTTGCATTGGAAACTAAGGTTGAGGATGTGAAGACGGTACTTGAGAACATATTATCATTGTATACAAAATTGTGTAATCCAACACTCTTCACACAATAGACTAGAAGTCAAATTTTGAGTTTGGAAAGTCAGATCAATTCATTAGGTGCAAAACTACCTATGAATCTAGCTCAAGGTGAAAATCACTTTAGAACTTTGCTACAAACATAGAGTAAGTTAGCTACATTGTCAGTAGATGAGGCCAATATAAGGGCCAAATTGATTAGCATCCAAACCACTCTAACCCTTCATATGGAATTTTTTCACAAGGAACTAGGTTATGCTAGAACTCTCATGATGAAAGACCCAAATCTTTCAACATTAGATGGGCTAGTTCACCTTGCTGCCAAGCTAGCCATCCAAATCAAGCCTTTGGATGTATCCTGTTAGAATTAGGATGTCGCTCTCAAAATTATCCTAGATGTCCATAAAAATTTCTTGGAAGAACACTATGTAAGTGTATAGCCCATTTGACATAAGTGTAAAAAAGGGGGAGAGTGAGATAAAGGGGGAGATTAAGGAAAAGGGATGATAAAGAAGAGAATGAGAGTAGAGAATAAGAAAAGGGATAGACTAAAGACACAATAAGCTAAGGGGAAGCAAGAAAAAAACAATAGTATGAAGTCAAAGTGTATCAATTCAGACACATTTACACAGTAGGAGTACAAAATTTTGGTTACACAACAAACTTATCAAATCAAGGGGAGTTATCAGATTTTGAGGTATCTAAGTTGTTACAAAATTTTGAAATTTTGAAATATTGTACATAATCTGAGTTATAGATATGTTATGCTCATAGGATTAAGGATATTAGTTCATACTCAAGTGTTTTTGAAACTCATGTCAAAGGGGGAGATTGTTGATCTTAGATTGGTTTTGACTAATAAGTGTCTACACACTTAAGCTATTTAGTTAGTTCATTTTGAACAAGTAGTACATGCAAAGCAAAAAATATATATTATAGAACATGTTGAGTTAACAATGAGTGTCAAACCACTCATGTGTCGAGTTATTCATGTCTGAGAAGACAGTGTATGCCAAGTTATTTAGGGGCCAAGCAAGCAATGCATGTAAGCAATATGGATGCAGAGCCTTAGTATAAAAGATAGTATATGCCAAGAATTAGAGGCTTTAGATGTTGAGTCTTAGTATAAAAGATAGTATATGCTGAGCATAATAGGCTTCAAATGTTGAGTGACACAATTTTGTTATAGTTGTTTGTAATGGCACAAACAACTATGTAAACCATTTTTGAGCTGACTTAAAGATGAATTACAATATTTTGGAAATAAGGATGAATCTTAAGTTGGATTCCCAATGCAATTACCTACAACCAATTAGAAAAAGGGAAGGCTTAGTTGGAAAATATGGATGAATCATAGTTGTTGATTCATACAGGTAACCCTAACTCACCTAAATCTTCTTAAGGTGGACAAACTCTAAACTCTCAAGAATACAAAGAAGGTTGTTGGAGGAGAGCATAGATAATTTTTCATGTGCAAAAAAGCATTCATGGTGGCTAAGGAGTTATGAACTGAGATTGCATTACAAAATCAATTAGAGCAAAACATAAGAAAGAGAAGAGTATATAGCAGAGAGACATTTCATCAAGAAGGATCAAGAAGACATTAGATTAGAGGCGATCTATCATCAGGCAATCAAATGCCAACCATAGGACCATTGCTAAGTCACTCTAGCAAGCAAATTAGTCAAACCTCTTAATAGAGTAGTCCTAATAGGCTATATTGAAATCCTCTAATAGGGTGCATGCTTAGTTGTGAGTTAAAGTCCTTTTGTTGACATATTAGTCAAGTTTGTTATTAGTGACATACAATTATTTAGATTGCAAATAGGTACCAAGATTATTGTATAGTGAACAATGTTTCCCAAGCATTCTAGTTGTCACTAAGTTGTACCGTTGCTACGAAGTCCTTTGTATAATTTCTAGTGTTTATCGAGCAGTTATAGTTATAGTGAAGATCAATAGTGTAAACCAAGCATTTTAGTGTATGTCATGTTTGCCAATGCAAACTGACTTGTTTAGTGCTTACTAGGTTTGTAATTTATGTGATGTGAGT
>CM053787.1:156749462-156774462 GCA_028749045.1 Cupressus sempervirens
ATGTATCAAAACTTCATCGAGTCAGTCTTTAGAGCCTGAGTGTCTAGACACTTAAGTTGACTTTGTAATAGTTGCGTAAAGTTGTATATTGGTTGACATTGTAATTTGTATAATTGGATTGGTACATATGTAGTGTATTGAATCATATCCAAGTGTGGACTGTGAATGAAATGGAATTGAATATAATTAGAGAAGAGTATAAAGAGAGAATTACAAAGGCTATAGTAGTATAAGGAGCATAAAAGAGATATCTATCATAGCAAGGTGATTAGTACTTAAAGGAATCTCATTCAATAAACCAAGTTGTAGATTAGAAATCAGCTACTGCTTCATTCTAACAGGTGAATTAGTCAAATCCTTTGATAAGGTAGACCTAATAGTCTTTTGTAAATCTCTTTACTGACCACATAATTCATTGTATGTTTTTAAATCCTTTCACAAGGTGGACTTATCAATCCTCATTGCTGCTAACAGGGAAAATCATCATAAGTGATCAATGTAAGTCTTAATAGGCCAACTTTATACTGCATTACTAATGCTTGTTGGTATCATCCCCACCCTAGTTTTACTTTCTATTTGGAAGGGTTTTGGGTCACCAAATCTTTATGTCAAAGTGTTATGAATG
The DNA here is from genome assembly GCA_028749045.1 of Cupressus sempervirens. Lineage (NCBI taxonomy): Eukaryota > Viridiplantae > Streptophyta > Pinopsida > Cupressales > Cupressaceae > Cupressus > Cupressus sempervirens. Next base: position 156,750,088 of record CM053787.1, read on the forward strand.
CTTTCATGTTTTCAGTTTCTTATGCATACAATTAGACCGGATTATATATGGAGAATTAAATGTTAATTATACTATTGGATTAAGAGTTAAAATAGTATAAGTTTTAGAAATTACTGATACACCCCTCCCCTCTTAGTAACATAGCATTGTTAAGAATATTTCCAACACTTTAGCAAGGAACACTTCTTATAGGGTGTTGAAATCCTTTAACAAAGTGAGAATTAACAACATTTGTAAGCCTTTAATCGGAAGGCCCTTTCATGGGGTAGATCATGTCTCATGATCAAGACATTGTAACCTTCATTGGATACACTTTATTACTATAGTAGTGAAGATTATTTGATATCATATCCACCCTAGTTTCACCTTCTCATTGAAGGGTTTCTGGGTAACCATATCTAGTGTCATATGTGTGTAAATGTTTACTTGCTTACATATTTTAGTTGCACATGCTTTACATGATATTTTAGTTTACACATTGAATGACTGAGATGGATGTGTGGTGAAAATTTTATGGATCCAAGTTTAAACTATTGATTCACCCCCCCTCAAAAAATTTGTAATTCGAACAACCCTAATTGAAACCCTAATCTAACCCTAGAATCATAGCTCTAATCTAACCTTAACTTGAAAAATCTAACCCTAGTCTAACTAGGTAACTATAATTGAAACCCTAATCTAACCCTAACTTGAAAAATGTAACCCTAACCCTATGATGTGGGAGCATATTGGGTTTCCTTGTTATCCTACTCATTTTTGTTCAATCTACATTGGTGCTGAGTTACTGTAGCATTTAGTTGGTGCCAAGCTACTAGAGCACTTAGTTGGTGTTGAAATACTATAGCACTTAGTTGGTGCTGAGTTACTGTAGCACTTAGTTGGAGTCAAGTTATTGTACAATTCCTTCATGTGGTGAGTTATTATAGCAATTCATTCATGTTCTGAGTTACTATAGCAATTCCATCATGTGTCAAGTTATTATAGAAATTCCTTCATGTGGCAAGTTACTGAAGCAATTCTTTCTTGTGCTCAGTTACCCAATGTATACTGAGTGATCCTTTATCTATTGAGTTCTCTTGCTTATGCTGAGTGTTAGGATTTGGACGTGATTTCTACATGCCAACCTATGGGATTTATTTTGATCATGACATTTGTGTTAAGATCCTTTCTTTAGATATGTCCAGACCATTGTTGGGTCAACCTTCCTCTTACATAATTTTCTAGAATAATCTATAAGCCATTTTGGCAAGTATATATAGAATGTTTAGGCTTAGAGTTAGGAAAGTTGTTTGGAAGTAGATTTTTAAGCAAAATTGAAAATGGGAATTTATTGTTGGATCTTTGAATGTGAATGTATTTGTATTTGACCATAACCCTGAAGGCCTTATAGCTAGGCATGTATGAAGATATTTTGATGAATCAATAAAAGTATTTCACTCTTCTTCCTCCTTTATTTTTTATTCTTTGTGTTTGATTCTATTGTGTTAACTCTTGCAGTGTGGTTTGGATAGTTGGGTGAGCCTTTGGCCCTACTTATTCTCCCCTTTCCTATGTCATCTGATATCAAAGACTGAGGTTGATCCTTATGGAGATTGGATCAAGTAGAAACCTAATTCAGATTTGGCTGTAGGGTTGCAAATTTGTGGATTTGGCCTATAACTTACAAAGGGTTACAATCTTGTAGGAACCTAATTTGTAAAGATGGTTCATGGTAGAGGAAACAATGTTGATAATTCTATATTGGATTAGTTGAGACAAATTGTAGCTAGATTAGATGCTATAGAGATAGCCTAGAGGATAGGAGCACATCTTGATGATGATCCAAAACCTAAAGAAGATCAAGATGAGGAAATATTATTGTCAATGTTGTCTATGAAATACTCAAAGCCTATTGTAGAAGTTGTTCCTCATGATGGAAAATTAGATACCAATGCTCTGTTTGATTGTATCTTTGATATAGAGAAGTTGTTTGAGTATGAAAACTCTACAATTAATAGAAAGGTGAATATTGTAGTCACTAGGTTGAAAGGTCATCCATCACTATGGTGGGAGCACTTTCAAACTAATAGACAAAGGAGAGGAAAGGAGAATATTAAAACTTGGACAAATATGATGAACAAGTTAAAGAACAAATTCCTTCCTATTGATTACCAAGTTAGCTTATTGAGAAATATGCAAAATTTGAAACAAAAAGACATGACTATGAAAGAGTATACCGAGGAATTCTATAGATTGGACATCAGATTTGGACATGTGGATGATGATGTTGAGAAAATTGTAAGGTACATAAATAGATTGAGATCTAGAATTCAAGATGAAATAAGTTTTGTGAAGTTGGAAAGTGTTGAAGAAGCATATCAATATGCCTTGAAAGCTAAGGAGATCTTGATAAAGAAGCATGAAGAAAGAAAAAGAGTTAGAAGTAGATCTTATGGTGAAGGTAGAATATTTAACAATTTTGTATAGGATAAAAGTAAATCTGAATGGAAGAATGATGATAAGGGAAAGACAAAGTGGAAAAGTGGCAATTCTTAACGAGGAGATACTAATTATTATCGAGGAAGAGGTAATTCTTATTCTAGAGGTAGATTTCATGGTAATTGTTTCAGATGTCATAAAGAGGGACATATATCTTTTGAATATATATCCTCTAAAAGTGGGCAAGATAACAGGAATTTTGTGATTCAAGGAGATGATGAGGGTTCACCAAGTCGACCTAAGGCTAGAGAAAATCTAATGGTGAGAAGAAACTTATTTAATAAGGGAAGTGATGAGGGACATATTTTAAGGAGAATTCTTTTCAAGACAAGATGTAAGATGGTTGGAAAATGCTACAAAGTGATCATTGATAGTGGAAGTTCTACAAATTTGGCATCAGAAGAGCTAGTTACAAAGTTGCAATTACAAAAGTTGAAGAATCCAAAACCTTATCATATTTAATGGATCAAAGATGATCATAAGATATTGCTAAGTGAGAAATGCCTTGTGAAGTTAAAGATTAGACATTATTTTGATGAAGTTTTGTGTGATATTATGGCTATGGATTGTTGTCATATTATGTTGGGTAGATCTTCGCAATATGATAGATATGATATGCATGATGGAAGATTGAGTCAATATACTATTTGGGATAATGGGAAGAAGCAAATATTGCTACCTTTGATTGAAATTCCAGACGAGGTCAATTAACTACAATAAAGGTTTGCATGATTAAGATGTTTAGTTGGGATTAGGAAAAGTAATTAGGAGATGGTATTGGCACAAGCTAAATTTTCATATAATAATTTTGTGAATCGGATTACAGGGAAGACAGCTTTTGAGATTGTTACTAGAATGAATCCTAGAGGAGCATCAAATTTGAGAGATGTTGCTGGTGAAGAAAAGCGAAGCATTATAGAAGAAGAATTTGCTGGTTTTATGGAGTCTTTGCATAAGGAAGTGAAGTTGATGTTGGAACAAAGTAATCAGAAGTATAAGGAGAATTTTGATTAGTCTAGAAGACACCATTATTTTCAAGTTGGTGATGAGTTGATTGTTCATATGATGGAAGGAATATTCCCAGTTGGAACATACAAAAAGTTGAAGATGAAGAAATTTGGACCTTATACGATCTTGAAGAAGTTTGATAGTGGTAATGCTTATGAAGTTGAGTTACCTGATGATATGGATATATCTACTATATTCAATATTTCTATTTTTAATAAGTATCGTGAGTTAGAGGATGAAGTTGTTGTATCAAATGATTATCCTAAGAAGCAGATTGAAGAAGTTGAATAGATATTGGATTAGAGAGTTGGGAAGAGCACAAGAGGAAAATATTACTATGAATATTTGGTGAAGTGGAAGAATATACCTACTAAAGATGCTTCACAGATTCCCCAATTTGAGTTGGATTCAGCTTAGGTTGTGACATCTCAATGATTCAAGAGAATCATTTCTTTAAACATTGGTTGTCTGATGCAAGAGCATACTAGGTTACCTTATTGTACTACTCATTTTTGTTCAATCTACAAGCTGGTGAAGTGTTATTGTAGCACTTAGTTGGTTCCAAGTTACTATAGCATTCAGTTGGTCCCAATTTATTGTAGCACTTAGGTTGAGCCAAGTTACTCTAGTGCTCAATTGGTACTGAGTTACTCTAGCACCTAACTCAAACCCTAATTTAACCCTAATCTATTCGTAACTAAAAACTCAAACCCTAATATAAACCTAATCTAACCCTATGTATGATATATTGATGATGTACGATTACATATCTTTGAAATAATTTTTTTTTACTAGACTACATGTATGTATATGTGTATTTACAATATATATTACTTCCATCATTGTAGATATGACTTTACATGATCAAACTACTCATTAGCTTGAGGGTGATGAGGCTCCTATTGTGACTCCTATTTCAGATCCTATTGCGACATCTATTGTAGCTTCAAACATGGTTCCTATTTTGGGTCCTATTATGGCTCCTGGTGTAGTTCATTGTGCTAATGATAACACTTGTGGTGTGGCTTGTGTTTCTACTCTTGGTGGGCCTCATGTTGTGGCTTGTCATAGGGCTTGTGATGGGGCTCATGTTGCTGCTCCTAGTGAGGCTCCTACTATGGCTCTTGCTAGAGGTCCTACTAGGGATCCTACTGGATTTCGTACTGCAACACCTCCATGAATTGATATTGATACATTATTTCTATTTCCAAAGCAAGAGGTTATTAGATTCAAGAAGTCTATATTGTCCTCAGATGATGGTTTATATAGAGATATATGTGTGACCATATGTAAGAGTTTATAGAATCTCACTACTAGATTTAGGGCTCATCATTCATTTACACCTGATGTATTAGCTACTATATCTAGGGATCTTAGTGTTGAGATTTTAGGAGATGCTTCTTTTGATGACTTCAAGAGAATGGCCCCTAAAGATGTCATCAAATGAGATTCTTTTCCATTATATGAGGGTACATAGGGTAGGGTGAGATGCTATCGAGTGACATGTTGTAGAGATTCTATTGTCACTAGTATGATCTATTCTAATTTCTTAGTCGCACATGGTCATTATCATAATAGTGATTAGATACCTCTTTATTTTGCACAATAGCTGTACAATGAGTTTCACATAGGGCTCAATGTCAACTACTTAGATATTCAAAATTAGTATGGATAGGGGCATGGTTGGATCATAGATCATGACTAGTGTCATAGCACATAATATCTATCACCTCTAGATGTTCGATAGTTTGTTGGATAGAGACTTCATCTAGTGACTCTAGCTCTAGCTCCTATTGTAGATAGAGTTTTCATTTCTTCCTAGAGGGAAGAAATTGATAGTATTGGACATATTGCATTTGTGACTATTAGTATCTCATCTAACACTCTTGGTTGCTATATTCACACTTAATGGAGTTGTCTAGGTTGACCATCTTTAGAGGCATCAATTAGCACTTCAAGCACCTCCCCTAATAAGGCATATAGAGTTTCTAGACTACTAGTTTTAGGTGATGTTCATGGTCTTTCTAGAAATCACCTACATATGGATCTAACATTGTATTCTTTTGTAGAACTCTTGTAGGGTATCAATTATTTTTCTGATACTGTCCAAGATTTCTTCCAAAGAATATAATGCAAGATACTAGTTTACTTAGTGATGGATGCCACTAGACAACATCAAAGCCCCATAGTCCATAGGTATAGACTACACTAGTGATAATCACCACATAACATAGCTCACAACATTCTACACTAGGCTCATGACACTCTATAGATGGCTTAGGCATACAAGTTAGAGATGTCAGGATCACAATTGAGGGCCTTGATGATTTTGGTGAGCAGTTACGAGGGCTATCCAAGATTGATACTAGTTTGAGCATGGGATTTTTATCGTACATAGACATGTTATGCCAACTAGGCACTAATTATATACCATTACCCAGCCAATCACACATGGAACTTCACTCACCATTAGTGGTAGTTGGAGATTGTGGCACTAAGGGAGCTTTAGGAGATTATGGCATTGAGGGTGATTCAATAGGTGTTGGATTTTCAGGAGATGATGTTTTTGTATTGGGATGGTATGTTGGCACTAGAGGTGCATCAATAGATGATACATATATATATATTTAAGCATATGAAATTTAAAAATAGTTTAGATAGATATTTAAAGGTTATAATAAATCATGTAGGCGCAGTGTTGAATACAATTGTTTAATTGTGTACTATCTTTGATGTTACAAAAAATGTTATATCATTATTATTCAATATATGTTGAGCTCACTCAGGCATTGAAGTCAATTTTCTAAGGTTATATAGCATTCCTAAGTTTACATAGTTTAGAAGGCAATGCCTACCAAGTTTAGTCGGGTGTCAAAGGAAAGTCTGCAGAAGATGAGTGTTAATCAAGCTCACTCACTCAATGAAGGAAGCATTGGAAAGAACCACTATTAATTGAGATCACTTGGTTACCAAAAGAAATTTACTAGTATGTAGTGTTCACCAAGTTTCAATTGGTTAACATTGGAAAATTTTTTCTGAGTTAGTGTCTACTGAGCAAGGTCAACTATCAAAGGATTTTCTTGTTTTGGCATATTGAGTTCAATTGATTTATCTATTGGTTTTAGCTCACTAAGAAGATGAATATTAATTATTCTAAGTAATATATGAGCCAACTTCATAAATTGAAAGATATAAATAAAAGATCAAGTTGAGGATTAGAAGGATAACCATAATATCCTTGTAATGATGAAAGGATACATTCGATCAAGAAGGATCAAGCATACAAGAAAAAATAGAGATCTATAATGAGCAATTTAGTTGCATCCAAATTAGGTCATGTCATTTTTTCTCTCTAACCATTATAGTAGTGATCTAAATCTCATAACAGAGTTGGCTTAATAGCTATTTCCAAATCCCTTAACAAGGTGATAGTTCTATTGAATTATTTCATGATCTCTAACAAGGCCACTCCTAATAGAGTGATTAAATCATCTAATAGTGTGTTTTGTAACCTTTAATAGGGTTGGCTCCTAAGAAGGCTCACTTAAGAAGAGTGAAAATAGTAACCAATTGCAATTGGTGGTTTTTTCCGAATTGGGTTTTAACATTAAATATTGGTGTCAAGTGTGTTCATGCTATTTATTTTCTATGGTTGCAACTAAGTTAAATTAATAAATAATTATAGATTACATCTAATATTTTCATGTTAAGTAATTTCCAAGCATTCTTAGTGTTTAACGACTTGCAACATTTTGTTGTTTACCAAGCATCAACATAATTATTTGTGTACTAACATCTAAGGAACTTGGGATTTATTTTTGTAGTAAATGATTCACCCCTCCCCTCTTAGTTACCTCTATTATATTTCCAACACATAGTGTTGATCTCAGATTGGTTTTGACAATTGAGTGTGAACACACTTAATAAATTTTCTAAGTTGATGCCAAGTTGCAGTATGTATCGAGCTAGAAATTAATTAAGTGTCGAGTCATTCAGATGCTGAGAAAATAGACAATTCTGAGCAAGTTTCAAGTGTTGAGTGAACAATAGATGCTGAAAAAGTTTAGATGTTGAACAAGATAGAATTTAGTATGTGTTGAGCATCAACAATCAACAAGTGTCGAGCAACATAGAATTAGCATAAGAGTTTGTGCCCTCACAAAATTAGATTTAAATCATTTTTGAGCTTACATATGGATAAATATCAATCACATATTCATACCTAACCCTAAGTCACAAAATATTTTTAAGGAGATGAAACCCCATACTTTATAAAGAGTGTGAGAAAGAGAATGCATATGAATAGATAATGCTAGTGAATATTTGAAGGAGGTGAAAGGGGTGAACTAACTTAGAAGAAGGAAAAATTTGTAGAATCTATTATTAGAAAAAAGGATCAAGGTTACAACATTTTCATACCAAATCAGTGAGGATCAGATTGGATAGGACAAGTATATGAAATCAGCAATAGAAAATTCCAAGGAATCAAGTCAAACATTCTACTATATGTTCTAACAATTGTATTAGCAAAATGAAATCCTATGGAGATTGGTTAGCTTAATTGCCATTGTATAAAGCCCTTAACAAGGTGACATTCCAAATGAACATTTTGTAAATCCTTATCCAAGTACACTTTTGATAGATTGTTAAAATCCTCTAACATGGTAGGATCTAACAATCCTTGTAAGCCTTTAATAGGGTAGGCTTTTCATAGGGTAGATCATGAGAATGGTCAAAATATGTAACCTTAATAGGTGAACTTTATTTTTGTAGCAGTGAAGAGTTGTGGGTGTCATCCCCAACCCAGTTTTGCCTTCTCATTGCAGGGTTTCTAGGTAATCATATATGGTGTTAAGTGTGTATGTGAATGCATTTTCTTTACATGTTATTTCCATGTGTTTATGCATGCAATTTTTTAAAGTTAAAAGTTTTATTGGTTAAAGTTACCACAACTGATTCCAAATAATAGTGAGGATACTCCCCCCCACCCCCCTCCCCCAACCTCAGAAGTATACTTCCCACTTGTGAATTTCAACACACAAGTCACCGAGCACATGATTACATCTAATATTGGGTCAATGCATTTAACTATTTATATTTTAATACATACATGTTTATTTGAGGCTTACAGTTTGCATACATGCATTTTAGTAGAGATATTAGATGTAGATGTTCATTCTTGAGATGTATGTATGTGTATATGTTTGTATTTTAGTGGAACATTCTACATGAATTAGATTATAAGTTTAAAACTTTAGATTTTATTATTATTATTATTAAATAATCTAATTAACTTTTCTTTACCTACTTCAATAGTTAAATATGAAGAAGTTCCAAATTGATATATAAACCTAATTTATAATTTTGCAAAATAATAATAATATAGGGTGATTGAATTGAATTAATACAGGTGCTTAAAACTACTAAATTAACCCAAATTATTTAGATTACAAACTTAAAAAATTATATTTATTTGTAATATTATACAATAATCAATTTGTGGGACTAAAGATACATATTTGTTAAATCAATTAGTAGGCCTAAAGATAAATATTTCTTTTATGTGGATAAAATGTGCTGACTAGGTAAGCCCATACACTATTTTAAAAAATAATTACAAAATATAATATTCTTAACAACCTTCATCATGGTAATTAATATTATTAAAATGTATACATTCAAAGGTTCTGAAATTTGATATATCAAGGTAACGAACTTTAAACTAATTCAAATTATTATAAAATAAATCTTATAAAGAACTAATATCTATTTAAGATAATATTATTCAATTAATATAACATTAATCACTTCTAATTGTTAAATTAATTAGTAGGACTAAAGATACCTATTTGTTCTATGTAGATAAAATTATGCTAGTAGGTAAGCCAAAACATTATTTTTAAAAACTTTTACATTTGAAATATAATATTCCTAACAACCTTCATCCATGGTAATTAATATTATTATAATTTATACATTTAAAGGTCCAAAAATTTGATATATCAAGGAAAAAAACTTTAAATTAATTCAAATTATTATAAAATAAATCTTAAATTTTTTTTTAAATAAAATTATCTACCATCTAAAACATTAGTTCCACCATGATGTACACTCATAACATGTAATATCTTCTCATGATTTCATTGTCTAGTCTCCACTTGCAGCATACATGCTTAAATTTAATTGGATGTAGACAAAGCTCGGTAGCAACAACCAGGTGGCTATATTGTAAAACCTTGTTGTCAGATTGATAATCAACAAAGTGTATTCCATGTTGGACTATTTTTTGTTTCTTGAAATATTTTCCTTGTATCGAAACAAAACCTTCACCACAAATTTAAATATTTTAAAATTGATAGATATAAAGTTACCTAGATATATATAAATTCATATATGTATGTGCACATGTATGTATAATACCTATGGGGAATAACATTCCATCACTCTCTTTGGGATCATATAACTTAGTCCTCTCTACATTATATCACAATAAATTATAACTAACACCTTCATGATTTCTAGGCTCAACAATCACTGCAAAGACATCTCTTGTAAAATAAGTATACATACATGTCCAAGATATAAGACAATTTATTGATAATTAAATTACAATTTGAGATTAATTTTTATGATACTTACCCAGTTTTAACAATCTCGAGATATGATTATAATCATTAGACATTAGTGAAATATCATCAAAATTTTCATAACCTCTATCAGTAACATCAAGTGGTACAAAAATCCATGCACTTGTATATCCCCATGTTTGACTGATGTATTCTTGATAGTCTTCATCCATGCAACTATCACAAAAAAATGAATATTCTCTTGTTTTCAATGTCCAATTGTGATTATCTGTACTCATGACTGAATGTAAGGAATGTGTCTTTTCTATCCTCTTGCAACCATGCATATTTTTTCTATTAACACATAAAAGTTCATTTCAATTAAAATATGGATAAATTAAATTTAAACTTCAATGAATCAAGATAAAATATTAAAATAAAAATGTAAAACTTAATTGCATAAAATTTAAAAAAATGTACACATCCATACATGTTATCTCCCAAAAGACTCTATATGGTACCTGTTGACTCATTCTTGATGATGTCTCATCCTCATTTGATGTGAAACATGTCTTACACCATTCAACAACATCATGTGGATCATTTATATGAAATCTTTGATAATTTATTTGATACTTTCATAGAGCACATTTGATATGAACTCTAGCACCATCATGTTCACCATTTCCATTCTTACTCTCAAAGGAATTCTATATGTGTCTTATATTCTAATTACAATGATATCTAGATAATTTATAAAATGGTCTAGATGATTTGAACTGTGTTTCATATCCATTAAACCAAACATAATGTTTAGCAACATTTAGGTCTCTCTCTTTCAAATAAGAAAAGAACATATTGAAGCAATGTTCTACATGGTGAATGTCATGTTCTTTATCATCACTTATATAAAAGTGATATTCTTTTTTAATTGTGCTTCAAGTGTAATTTAAACACCATCCAAATCTAACAGTACATGTCTATAACAAACATGCAATATAATAGTGACCTTCTTAGAAAAGAAATAATCTGATTGAATTTGTTTTTAATGAACAAAACAATAGTTCCCTACAAAATCAAGGACTGATACAATCATTGCAAGTGGGAAATTATCTCTCAAAGTTTGAAACTAATGTGCTTGTCACTTTGCAAAAAATGCATGATGAATATAAGGTGGAATCAAATTCTTAAATCTATTCTTAAATGTTACAATAGGTAACTCCTCTTGAACATATTCTAACCTTTTTGTTAATTTCCCCAACTTTTTTCATTCTTCACATACTTTTAAATTTTGCAATTCAACTTTTTTGTTACATCAATAATTTCAATTTCCAAAGGAAACAGAGCCAATTCACCACATGTTTCACATAATCCTTTGATGCAATTTGTTTGATCAAATGGATCACTTATTTTGTCACATAGAATAGATGATATAAACTCACTTCTGCTACTAGGAGGAGCAGCATGAAAACCATATGTGTATTCGAGAAAATTTTGAAATACCTGATTGTGAAAACCAAACTTAATATGATGATGAAAACAACATGTTTCAAACACTTTGTTTGACCTCACAAAGTATGGCTTCAATTTTTCAAACAACATTTTCCTGAATTTTACATTAGGATGTTCACTACAAAATGACACATATAACTCATGCTATGCTGTGTCCAACCAATATTTTCTATGATCATATTGACCAGATGCAATCTTATGCCTAATAACATCTCTACTATTTGTTGAAGGACTATTGTTATCAATCCAAAATGATATGACTAAATTAATGAATCCCTCATCAATCCTATTAGAACGAGGTGCTCTACACATGATTTCCAAATTGCCTTCCATAGTATTATCATTTAGAATTAATCTTCTCTTAACATATTCTCTCATTGTTTTCCCACTAAAACTCATTTCAGACAAAATTGAAGATATTTTTCTATTTTGGGTCATATTCTTATTTATAACAGACATCAACAACACTTTTCTTGCCATGCACTTATCTTTAGTTTGAGAGTACTTTCCTATGTTTATCAAGGCTTGTTTAACATTTTTCAATCACATTAGTTTTCATGTTAGAAAATCATCTCTTCCTTGACGTTGGGTCTACACCTAACATTTTTAATACCTTTTGCAATTTTTTTTGTGTAAGAAAAAGTGAAAGCAACTCAACTTGTTCAAATGTTTCAATATTACCAAATTTAGTGATTATTTATCTTATCTTCTTATACATTGACCTTTTTATAGACAAACTTAAGGGTTGAATAGTGGTTGAAAGTCTTCTCAATTTATCCATATCCATTTTATGTAAATGATCTAAATTTTTATGAGAAAATTTATTCTTCAAAGATTCGGAAATATTTATGTGTTCATCCATATGAGTTCCTACACTTAATCCTAACCCTTCTCTAACTTTTGTTAGTAGAATTTCTATAGAGAGTGATCTTGAGCCTTCTCCAACATTCATTGTTTGAGATTCTACAGGGAAAGATTATTGCCATTACTTGACTTTTGTTACTTGAACCTTTGTAGGGAGTGATCGTAAACCTTCTTCAAAATTCATTGTTTGAGATTCTATCAGGAGTGATTGTGAGCTTTCTCCCATATGCACTTTTTCTACTTCTATTCAGCCTCCTTCAATATTTTCTTCACCTTCACCTTGTTGATTGTCTACAAAAAGTTCATAAATGAAAGTAAATACATGCACAAAATTTTGATAATGCACAAATTTGGTAATCTAGAAACCCTCCAAAATGAGAAGGTAAAATTGGGGTGGGGATGACACCCACAAAATATCACTACAAAAATGTGTAACTATTTAAGGTTATAATGTTTGACCACTTCCAATGGTTTTCCCTATGAAAGACCTATCCTATTAAATATGTTACACTCTATGAAAAGTGACTTAGTTAAAGGATTTCACTACCCTGCTAAAAGTAGGCCTAGTTAAAGGACTTTAGTAGATTCACTTGAAATGCCACCCTATTAAAGGATTTACAAATGTTTGCTAAGCCAACCTAAGTTCATAGGATCTCCATATCTAATACAATTGCTAGAGATTATTAGAAAGCCTTTGACCTAATAGCTTTGCAATCTTCAATTGTTGATTCCAGATCCTTGTTCTGCTCTGCCATTCTGATCTTTGCTTGATTTGATATGTCACTGTTTGAAGTTTTGATACGCTGTTCTTTAGCAACTAGATTCTACAATGTTACTTTGTTCTTCACTAAGTATTTTACCCTTCTGTACTTTGCTATAATTCACCCATATGCTTCTATCTCGCATATCCTCTCTCTTTCTTTCATAATGCTACTTTATTTACCTTTTAAAAATTTCAGACTTAGGGTTGGGTATGAATCTATGATCAATACTAAATATTCATTTCCTTCTCATTTCTTGTATTTTTCCTATTGGTTGTATGCCTTCTCTGTTTTTCTTATTGGCTGGATGTTTATTACACAGGTAATGCAAAAGATTCAATCTCATCTTCAAGATCCTTCGAGATTCATGTCATGTTGGCTCTAAAAATGGTTTACTTATATGTTTGTAAAGGAGAAAACTCATATGTTGATTATGTGTTACTCAACACAAACTAGTTGTTGATGCTCAACACATATAGGAAAACTAGCTCACTCAGCTCCTACAACAATTCTATTTCACTTGACATCTATAGTGACTCGACATCTATACTTTGCTTGGCACCCAAAGATTGCTTGGCACCTAAAGTTCACTCAACACCTATTGAACTTTCTAGCTCAGCATACATTGTAGCTCAACTTATGTATTATACTTGGCATCAACTAAAGAATTGGTTAAGTGTGTTGACACTCAATTGTCAAAACCAATTTGAGACCAACAATCTCCACCTTTGACATGAGTGGAGAAAACACTTAACTAGACATTATAAATCTGATCTTTATGAGTTTACTACATATTCTATTTAGCATATGTACAAGACTTCAAAAACTTATTCAAACTTTTGTGTACCTAAAAATCTTCTAACTCCCCCTAAGCTGATGTGCCATTTCCATTCCTATAAAATAAATTCTTGCACTAAATGTGTCTCATGCTAAGATATTTGATGCCTTTGTCTTGTCTACCTTTGTTTCTATATGTACCTTGTTTCTGCTCCTTGTACTCTGTATCTACTCCCTTTTCACATCTTCTTGTAGCTTTGCATCCTTTTGGCTTTATTTCTTCCTTAAAATGTGAATTTGAATATCTCACCCTTTGGATATTCTTTATTACTTCCATCAAATAATGTATTATGTAACCATTCTTATTCACATCTCCCCCAAAACATTATATCACCTAATTCTTATTAGATACAACAAATAATGAATTATATCCCAAAGAACATATTATTCTCCCCCTTTTTTGACACTTATGTCAAAGGGTCCTAAGGATAAATAGAGTATTTTTCCAAAAATGTTTTATTTACCTCCATAATCATCTTGTGACAAGCATCCCAATTATCTAAAGCTATCTCTAATGACTTGTACTAGATGGCTTTCTCTACTACAAGATGTACAAGGCCTTCTAGAGTAGAAAGATTAGGATCTTTCTTTAGAATATTTTCTACATAGGCCTACTCCTTATAGCGTACTTCTAGATGTGGGTTATGGAAGATTGAATTTTCATTAATTTGGCTTTAATATTGTCCTCTTTGGCTGTGAATACAACTAATTCTTTTTGTGTGTGAAGCCTAGCTGAAAAATGCTTCTCACTCTAAGCTAGATCTTATGGTCACTAAGTGCTAGAAACATTTAGATTTCATTCCAAGCCCAGTATCCTTTGGCTAGTTTCCTTTGTGAAATATGAAGAATCACACAACTTGTTGTATAATGAAAATACATTCTCAAGTACTTTCCTCACTTTTTCAATCTTCTTCGCCAATTCAACTTGTGAAAGTGTTATTTTACTTGATATTTTCTCATTTAATTTCATTTGAAACTTCTTTTCTAACCATTCTAATAATTTGACATTAGTTTCTAGGTCTCTATTTTGTACCTAGTCTACAGTGTTGGATAGTTGCTCCATTATGGGTTGGGTTTCATTAGGTACTTGCAAGTTGAATGGATCAAGAAATATGTCCTTGATTTCCACCAGTGCTTGCTTTTTCCTAAACTCATTTCTAAGTATTTCTTGTTTCTTCCTACTTTCTAGTGCCTCTTGCACTTCATTTATCTATTATAGATTCATGTTTCTTGAGTCATATCTGGGTATGACTATTTCTTCATCAAGTGCAGGGTCTCCATAGTGAAGTACCCTTGCAACCTTGGTAGAGCTTAAGCCTAGTGCTGAATCCTACAATGGTACTGTATCAGTGCTCAGATTCTTATTAGATTCCCTGAGGTAGGCAGGTTCACCAATGTTTGTATTGTCTCCTACTCCTTAAGGTTTTTCTCTTCTTCTTTCTCCTCTTCTCTATTGCCTTGATCAATAATAATAATTTGAGGAGGTGAACCTTGAATTTCTGTAGTAGGAACATCTTACCCTATTTTTTCCTTTGCTTGCTCCTCAGTAATTGTTGTCACTTTTATTGTCGAATCAACCTTAGCAATTTTGTCTTGTTCTTCTTGCTCTTTGGGTTGATCTACTGTAGTTGTGGGAGGTTGTGAAGATTTTTCTTGCGTGCTTTCTTTCTCCCTAGTTATCTCTACTATAGCTTCTTGCAGCTCATCAACACTCACCAAAACTAGATTTGTACAAAGTTGTGCTTGCAATGTAGATTGGTGAAGGATCTTTTTGAGATCCTCTACAGTTAAAAGATTAATGTTCTGACCTAAGGTGTTGGAAACATCCTTTACAATTACTATTTTTGTAGGTGTTCTATGTGGAGGACTTGTTGGTGGTAATTGAGTGTCTTGGACACTCTATTCAATCTATTGCTCTTTAGTTGTTGCATTTTCACCATGTGTCTTCTTCGATGTCTCTTTTGCTGTCTCTTTTTCCTCTTCATCTTTTTCTTTCTCTTTCTTCCTCTTTCTCATTCTCTTCTTCCTCTTCATCATTTCTACTCTCAAATGGGTCTTCCTGCCCTTCTTTCATAGTTGCTAATCCATATATTAGTTTCCACATTTGTGTGGACTTTTGGACAACATCTTCTATTTGGTTTTACAAAATTTTGAAGGCTTTGTATTTGCGTGCAAATTTGCTCCCATGCTTCTTACTAGCCTTTTTTATATGATCTTTAGTAAGGACTGGCATTACATGAGCCAATGTAGAATCTCTTATTTCCTTCTCCATTTTGAGAAAGCAAAGCCATTTTTTCTCAAAAAATGAGCTTAGCTTCTAAGGCATTGAATTATCTAGTTCAAGTGGGGTGGTCTTGAACTTAGCCATCATAGTGTAGATGGATTCTTCCACTATGTTTTGTTTTTCCTTTGACAACTGATTGAAATCTATGGTCTTTAGACTAGTTGAATCTACATTATCTCTAATATTATTGCAAATTTATTCGAATTTAGATGTGATAGAAAGTCTTACCAACCTGAATTGTTGTTCTCCAGACTCTACTCTCTCTTCATCTGATTCAAGAGGTGCAACATACTTTCTTCTCTTTTTCTACTTTTCTAGTCCTCCTTGTTTTGCTGCCTTCTATTTTTCCTGTTCTTTTACCCCTTGAGTTGTAGCCCTAGTGTCAGCCCTTGTAGTTGGGTTACCTAGGCTCAGCTTTGTAGCCTTCTTCTTTCCCTTGGGCTCTATAGTTGGCTATTTTTGAGCGTTTATCTTCTTTGGTTCAGCCTTTGGTGCTTCTTTCTCGGCACCTTCCTCCTTATTTGCATCTTCTCCCACACCTTGGGTTAAGGTAAGTGGCCCCTAATCTTGTCCGTTTTCATCACCTTTGGCATCTTCATCTTCTTCTTCTACTTCTTCTGCAATACCTTCCCCAAATTTAGCTTTAAGCTTCTTGACAAGCTTGTCTTTCTTTTTCAAAGTGGAGGTAGTCTTCAACTCCATATCCACTTTTGATCTCACCATGTGATAGGTTGCAAAATGTGGTGCATCCTTGTCAATTTCCTCTGCATCTATATTTATTTCATACGCAACAAGTCTTAACCCTCTGACTCTTGGTATGGCCACTTGTATGTATGTGTAGTCTATATCTAAAAGATAAAATACATCATTTACATGTTTCTCAACTAAGGAAACTGGAATTCTAAGTCTTTGCTTCATTGTCTTCTTAAAGTCCTCAAAATAACTAGTCATCAAGGTCTCAAAATTAGCTCCCATCTGCTCTATGTATTCATTGAATTTAGCTATAATTGACCTATTAGTTTTCCATGCCACTTTTCCAAAAGAAGGAAATTCATTCTGAACATAAAAGAAAACACATATCAAAATGGCACCAAATTTGCATTGGGCTCCCCTTGTTCTCTTGATTGCTACTAGATTATCATTGATCTATTGCAGTTGTAGCTCTTCAAGATCATATGTATGATCCTTCTTCACCAATTTCTATCCTACATCTACTAAAATACAGGGCACACTATTGAATCTACTAGATTGATAGAATTTGTGTGCAATGACCCTAATAGAAAAGTCAACTAGAGGGTCTAGGATAGTGTCAATTGTTATCCCTCTCCTATTCCATTTTGCAACTATTTTTTTCTCAATTGCCTCCTTAGAATCACTTCTAAGTTTCTTCAACTGATCTAGGATTGGGTACCCTATCACTCTATGTACAATTCTCTTTATGATTTTTATAGGACCATCCCCCAACCATAAACTACCATAATGCATTCTGCTCAACACTAGTCTAATCCATTCTATCTTTAAAACTATAGGAAATTCTAGGGATCACATTAAAACCTTCCTCTCAAAAATTTTATACTCTTCCTTCAACACTCCATTTTCACACAATTTTCCATATGCCTCCCTCATTTCCATGTCACCTATGGCTCCAATCTTGCAATTATAGCATTTCCTTACATCTTTAACCATTACAACCTTAGGGGGTATGATGGATAGGGCTCCAGCTAGGTCATTCTTGTATGCAACTTTAGGTATTAGATGAAAATTAGGTTGTCTAACCTCTTTGGACTATAATTGGACTTCAAATGATTCCTTCTCCTAAGCTTTTATAGAGCTAGAATCCATTTTACACAAACTAGGGTTTTAACACAAAGAAAAAATAAAATTGTGTAGCTCAACACAATCATAACTACCTCAAAATTGATGGAATCATGCTTGGAATACTGTTGAAATCTTCTTATACACTAGATTCTCTACTTTGGATTCACTCTATGCTCTTTCTTGTCTTCACTCTTCATTCTCAATGAGGAAAAATGATTGAAAATATGATAATATACCCTATTTTCATTACATTTAATTCTTTGTGTGTTTATAGCTATCCACTTAACTTCTAAAGGATTCTACATTACTTGGCTTCCACTAGAGTATTACTTACTCAGCCTCAACTAAGATTTCTTCTTCACTTAGCTTCCTTTAGCAACTTAGCTCCTATTGATCATTCGTCTCCTATAGCCTTAAGAATAAACTTGGCTTGCACTAGATTTTTACTCAACATTTGAAGGCAACTCAACAACACTTGTGAAATTTTGAATTTTCAACTTTGCATTTTTGTTCATGTTGTTCTATCAATTTTTAGTACTTTATTTTCTAGGAAGTAATGTATGATAAAACTTTGTAAATAAGTCCCTTACGCCTTTTCTTGCTTAGTTTGATGAAGTGTGACCACTTGACCTGTTAGGTGAAGTGATCCCTTCATTTACTATGCTACTCCCATCTTTCTTCTTCCATGTCTTATTCATTTCTCCTCTGTTGTGTTCAACATCTACCTTCTCTTTTCCTTTTTCATTCTTTGAGTTGGTTTCCTTTGACTTTTTTGGGCAATTCCTACTGATATGACCAGTCTTTAAGCAACAAAAGCATGTGGTTTGGCTCAACAATCTACTATAGTTTTCTTTGAAATGTGTCCTTATGCAATTTTCAGGAATATATCCATATTCCTAATAGTAATGAAAACTATATCTAGTGTTGTAGTCCCGATTGTAGTGATATCCATGGTTACCTTCCCTTGCTGCCTGATTTAGTGTCCACATAGGTTTTGATTTGCACTCAAAAGTTTGATGTCCATACTTTTTGCAATTGTAGTAGTGACCTTCAAATTTTGGTGTTTTGATAGTCCTAGTCCTACAGTTATGTACTTGATGTCCTTTCTTTTTGCACTTATGATGATAATTTGCATTCTTAGGCTTGTTAGGCTAATGGGTATTTTTGCTCCTGCATACATTAGAGGTATGTCCCTTTTTACCACAAAAATGACTAGTAGGTTTAGTGTTCTTACCTTTGTTACTCCTTTCTTCTGTAGTTTTGGATGACTCTCCTTATCCGGTGCTAATGTAACCTAGTCCTAAAGTGTCATTGCTAGCCCTTGGTGATTTTAGTAGCTTCTTGAAGTACTTGATGGCCTCATTGGGTTTGTTTAAGCTTTCTACAATCTCCTTCTCTCTTTTTAGGTCATTTTGTAATTGTTCATTTTGTATCTTCATTGTAGAGATCTCAATATCCTTGAAATTCAGTTCATTATGTGCATTCATCATCTAACTCAGAGTATCCAATTGCATGTTTGAGATTCTTGCAAGCTCAATTGACTTTTCTTCTAGTCTTTTTGCAAGTTTTTTCTTGCCTTCTTCTAGCATAGCCTTATCTTCAATGGCTCTTTTCTTCTATTCAGTTACCTCAAAAAGCATCATAGTTTGTGATTCTTGTTCAAGTTTGAGTGTTCTGATTTCTTCTACTTGAGCTCTATTCTTCTCCATCAATTTTTCTATTGCTACATCAAACTCTTTGGAATCTCCATTTGAAAATAGATTTGAGGTGTCAATCTCCTTGTACTGTGTGTCATTCTCAACTATGGTAATCTCTCTTCTTCTTTCTAAGGATTTTCTTAGTTCTCCTCTAGCTTTTTCCAAAACATGTAAAGCAAGTTGTATGTCAATTGCTTGATTCTCTATGATCTTCCTAAGTTTGTAGACTTCCATTTCTAGATCTTTTCTCCAAGCTGTAAGCCTTCTCCTTGTGAGAACCTTGCTCTGATACCAATTGTTGGAATTAACAAGTGGGAAGATTTACTTCTAAGAGGGATGGGGGGTGAATCAGAAGTTACTAACCTTAACCTTTTCAAATATTTTTAATTGAAACTATTCCCATACATCTAAATCACCTTATAAACATGAAAGTAAAGGCATGCATGAAAATAGATAACACACAAATTTGGTAACCCAAAAATTGTCCAAAATTAAAAGGTAAAACTAGGGGGGGATGACACCCAAAAAATATCACTGTAGCAATATGTAACTATTCAAGGTTACAATGTTTGACCACTTCCAATGGTCTACCCTATGAAAGGAATATCATATTAAAGACTTTACACTCTATTAAAAGTGACCTAGTTAAAGTATTTCACTCCCCTACTAAAAGTAGGCCTAGTTAAAGGACTTTATAACATTCATTTGGAATTCTACCCTGTTAAAGGATTTACAAATGGCTTCTAGGCCAACCTAAGTCCATAAGATTTCCATATCTAATATAATTGCTAAAGAGTATTAGAAACTCTTTGACTGGATAGCTTTGCAATCTTCAATTTTTAATTCAAGATCCTTGTTCTACTCTATCACTCTGATCCTTGCTTGATCTGATATGTCACTCTTCGAAGTTCTGATACTCTTTTCTTCATGAACTAGATTTTGCAATTCTACTTTGTTCTTTACTAAGTCTTTTACCCTTCTTTACTTTGCTATAATTCACCCATACACTTCTTTCTCACATATCCTCTCTCTTTCTTGCATAATGCGACTTTTTTCTCCTTTTAAATATTTCAAAGACTTAGTGTTATGTATGAAGCTATGATCATTATTAAATCTTAATTTCTCACTCATTTCTTGCATTTTTCTTATTGGTTGCATGCTTACTACATAGGTAATGCAAAATATTCAATCTTATCTTCAAAAATGGTGTACATCTGAGTTTGTAAAGGAAAAAAACTAATATGATGATTCTGTGTTACTTGACACATACTAGTTTCTGATGCTCGACACATATAGGAAAACTGGCTCACTCCTATAGCAATTTTGTTTCACTCAGAATCTATAGTGACTTGACATCTATACTTTACTCAGCACTTGAACTTTGCTTGATACCCAAAGATTGCTTGGCACTTGAAGTTCACTTGGCACTTATTCAACTTTCTAGCTCAGCATACATTGTAGTTCGGCTTCTCTATTATACTTGGCATCAATTGAAGAATTGGGTAAGTGTGTTGACACTCAATTGTCTAAACTAATCTAAGACCAACATAAAAGTAGATAAAAATTAAGATTAATACATAATTAAACTCAAGAATATGAAAATAAATAAGTTATATATATATATATATATATATATATATAGACCTTGTTTAATTTGATGATAACGTGCCAAAGTTTTCTAAAGATTTATTTGTCTTGCTTCATGAGATCTTATTTCCCATCAAAAAAAAAAAAAAAAAAAAATGCTATTGGCATAACAAAATTCGTAGTAACTTTATAATATTTTCATAGTAACTTTATGAAAATCAGCTTCACTTTCAAACTTTTGTCCTCATTGCCCATTTGTTTTCAGCATTTGATTTTTTCTATGTTTGCATAAACCTAGCATTTTTAAAATGTTCGTGTGAACCCATCAAATTGAATTTTTGGATACCAAAATTTTTTGCTTTGAGTGTTCAAGTGAACATATGTTCATGCAAACATGGTAAATATGTTCACGCAAACATAGTGTTCATGTAAAGACATGAATTTACAAAATTTTGGGGTTGATTTCTTAAAAAATAATTGAAATTGGCTATTTTGGGCCCCAAAATTGAGATCAAATGATCTCCTACTCTAAAATAAAAAATACAATTTTTTTCTTTTCAGAGCAAGCTTTCCAATGACTATAATTGTAATACATATTGTATTCATTAAGACTTTAAAATATGAGTTTAACTTATTATAGGTTCATTAATGATTGAACATCAATTGACTTTAAAACTTCAAAAAAAATTGTAAATTAGGTCAATTTTTTTTGAAAAATATCTAAGAAAGAAGTTGTTGACATAGTTTTCTATTAAAAAGAAAAAATTGATTCATGATAAATTGAGTTCAAGTTATCCATGTCAAAATGAATGTATGTTTGAATTACAATTGATGTCAAGTCAAAAATTCATAAAGTATACAATATTCAACCAAATCAAATCAAACCAAATGCATCATCTATATATTCATGTTAAAAATCCAACACCAAAAAAATTACCTCATTATCAGTTCTAGAGAAAAAATTATGCTTGTCAAAATGATTGTCACTTTGGAAAAATATTAATTTTTCATATGTACCACTTTTTGGGAAAGAAGAAAATTTTGACTTAAATAATTTTTTTATTATTAAAATATGATTACAAAGTATGAAAAAAGTTCTAGAAATCACTAGTTTATGTCATCTTTAAATTATTCATAGTTTTAGAGATATAGTCACTCGAATGTGAGGTTTGTTTTAAAAATATTAATTTCAATGTCAAAATTGGTCAAAAAGTGGCACCCACTGTTATAGGAACATCCATATATGTATGTGTATATGAATGTATGTATATATGTATGTATGTATATATATGTATATATTTATTTATTTATGTATATATTTATTTGTGTATATGTGTGTGTGTATGATTATATGTATGTATGTATGTATGTATGTATGTATGTATGTATGTATGTATGTATGTATGTATGTATATATATATATATATATATATATATATATATATATATATATATATATATATATATATATATATATATATATAGAGAGAGAGAGAGAGAGAGAGAGAGAGAGAGAGAGATCTTATGGATTGTGAATTGTGGATTATAGATTATAAACCAAAAAAAAAATGACATTAATCATTCCCCATTTTTTTCTCATTGATTGTGGAGAGTTGTGCATGAAAGAGGGTTGAGAGCTCCAAACAAGGGTAGAGACCTCTGAATGTTGTTCGAGATTAATGGAGATCTAGGATTTTGTTGTTTCTCCCTTGTGAACATAGCATTGTTCTACCATGTTGTTCCCTTGTAATATGCATGCCCTTCCACTATGATTTTATTCAAGGGGAGCAGAGGTACCTATGTAAATGTTTTCTTTTATTTCCTTCTAAACATATATCACTTGTTTATATATAATAGCTTTGGTAAAATTCAAGGATAATTGATTATGATGATTGTATGCATATGTGCACATGTGTATGCATATCAGTTCACTATGTGAACTACTTTACATGCATGCATACACACTTGAAAAGTACTTGTGCTAAATTAAATTAATCATTCATATCTTGAATTCACACAAGCAATTATATCTACATTCAATCAAAACTATTCATACCAAACTAAGCATGCAGAAATCTATACTTCCAAATTATATTATCTCTTAGAGATTGTGTAAAGATCTTGTGCATAATATCATCTAAGTAACGATTGGGGGCATTGACATTAAGTCATAATAGGATTGAGAAGATGATCCATTTATGTTTGTATAGAGCAACGAATTAATATAAATCATGTATAATAGTATAAATGTACTAATTTTTTATATTAATAGTCATGTCATGAGAAGTGGTGTCTAACACCAAGGAACTATTGTGGATCTTAGTTTAATTTTTTGATTTCTCACCTAATAAGGCTATAATAAATAAGTCTTTGGTGAAAAATCCATGTTTGTAAAAAAATGATGCCTTTATGTATGTCGAGGTCAATTTGTGCAAGTTATAAGCCAAAGTTGCTAGTTGGGAAAAATTGGGTCTTTTTGATGTTTTTGTTAAGATAGCCTAGGATAAGACATTTTTAGTTTTTTTTTAAAATAAGTTGGAACCTTTCCCAAGTCTTAGAACTGAAAATTTGTGAAAATTACAAAAGTTGCACTTTTGTAAAAACTTGTTAATTTGT
The DNA here is from genome assembly GCA_028749045.1 of Cupressus sempervirens. Lineage (NCBI taxonomy): Eukaryota > Viridiplantae > Streptophyta > Pinopsida > Cupressales > Cupressaceae > Cupressus > Cupressus sempervirens. The sequence goes on from CM053787.1 coordinate 156,774,116, forward strand.
GAAATTGTAAAAGTTGCTAAAAAATACAACTTAGTTGAAAATGAGTTATAACTATTCAAATAATAGTTATAACCATTGGGATGGATGTAGGAAGGATATATACCTCATTTGTGAGGTTACAAAGGGAAGATTGTATGGATTGGCAAAAGTTGCAATAATTTTTTTTAAAGTTTTGAAGCAATTTTACCAGTTTCATGTGCTTTGTCCATACTATACATATTGGTAGGCATGATTAGATAAAAAATTTTAAAATAAATTTTCCTTACCTTTCCATTTCTTTTGGTTTCATCATTTGACATGGAGTTTTTTTCAAGTTATTCCATTTTTTGTAAAGGAATATTTGTAGG